>VUYV01000172.1:512809-550657 GCA_008711295.1 Anarhynchus alexandrinus
GGTTGATAAAGGAGATAAGACCGCTTAAATTTTCCTGGATAATGTTCACTCTTGTGTTTGGATTTTTTTCAGGGGAAAACTCCACTCTGTTTTACAGTGCTGCAAGGAAAGAGTATTTTGTGAGGCTGGGTAAATATCACCTTCATCTATAATGATGAGGCTTTTTCAAAGATAACAGTTCTTGGATTACCATCACTCACTTTATCTGATTATGTCCCCTCTTATTTGAACAAAGTTTTCTCACCCCCCCAGTTTAAAAAGTTATTATTAAACAATGGTGATACTGCATTTCACATGATAGTCTGATCATGAGAAAAAATGTGTCTAGACTGACTTTGATCAGTACTTGCCTCTTGTCCTGGAGAATACATGTCATCAACTAAATTACTTTTAACTCTATTGTTAATAGTATTTTATTAATAGGTATATTTGTTTCATTTTGCTTATGAAATGGAGAGGAAGGCAAGCAGCACAGAGCAAAAGCTATGAAAACTATCTGCAGTTACTATTGAAAAGTTAGGCTTTCTTAATTAACATCACACTCATGCGTTTCATTGCCCTGCTTTGAGCAGCAAGATGAACAAACAAAATCTGAAAGGTGTAGGGTGGTGTCCAGCGTGGGCATACTGGACTGGGTCCCACGAAGCGCCACAGAGGTGATAAAGGGAGTGGAACATCTGGCGTACAAGAAGAGACTGAGAGAGTTGCAGTTGTTTGGCCTGGAGAAGGGAAGGCTCAGGGGGATCTGATCTGATCTGATGGTGAGGATATCTTCTGTTGGTGATATCCAGTGGCAGGACGAGAGGCAATGGGCATAAACTGAAATACAGGATGTTCCATGTAAGCACAAAAAATTTTTGTCACTGTAAGGGTGGTCAGACACAGGAGCAGTTCACTCGAGGTTGTGGAGTCTCCAACGCTGGAGACTCGATGATCCCCAGAGGTTCCTTCCAACTTCAACAGTTCTGCAATGCTGTCACTTCAATTGAATAAATAGAAGTAATTGGGGAAAATTGTTCTGTTATATTTACTTCTAATTCTATATTAACTGAAGTCTTCATTTTTTCCTGATGGATTTCTTGCATTAAAATCCAAGTGTAAACTATCCCTTACCTTAATATGTTCTTTTTCTAAGTTAAAAAACTTGTTGTTTTGTAACAAGTTCCTTGTTAGTAGAATCTCATAATAAATAAGTGGAGTGGGCCTTTTAAGTACTTATATTTTAACCTTACGTGTAACTTAATTAATTAATTATGGTATACAGGAAATAAATAGTCCTTGTGTTGCAAGTAATCTCAATTAGATCTTAAAGTGACCTTGATTTCAGATGTGTTAAATTGGTCTCCTAAATTAAGTATCTGTAAATAATGGACATTTGTTGTTCAGAGAAATAATTCATTTAGTTTCTTGCATTAAACGGGAATCTGTAATGGTCGTTATTCTCTTAAGAGAAAATACATATGGTGTTAATTTACATGACCAAATTTCTAATACCCTTTAAAAGCCTAACATTATTTATGTGAACATTTAATGTTTTTTCCAAGTGTAAGCTAAGACAAATGTTACATTGTGAAATGACATTGAAATACAGTTCAACAGGAAAGAGCATATTTTAGAGGTCATAATGCAAACCAGCTACAAAAGGATTTTTGAATTCCTACAGATTGCACGCACTTGCTCACTACTTTAGGTAAGGGAATGGAAGAGCATGTACGGCATTGCACAAAATCTCATTACTTCAGAGTAAGACTAAGCAAGCATGTGTAGATTTAGTTTCCTATTAGTGGCTCAGGTGCTGTTTGTCAGTAGCACACACTGCAGACACTGTTCTCTGTATTTACTTACTTCTTGCTTGTTGCTTTCAATCAGAACTTTAGTGTTAAATTTTACAAATAAAAACCCTATGTTCTAGCTATTAGTATGCAAAAATTTGATGACCTGAGAAACATTTAACTGTCATTTCTAAACCTGAGTTCAGTTTAATAAGTCTTAGGTCAGTATTGAAAGTGATTCCCTGAGCGGTCTGAATATGTAATTCATATTAAGAGCTCTGAACCCTTCACAGTTCATATTGTAATACTGACTGTGAAAGGTGCTTTGACATTTCATTTTTTACAGACTTGTGTGGCGCTCAGGTGCTAGTTTTGAGATCATTCTTCTGACATACTGTGCAGGCTCCAAGAGAGATGCTTTAGAGAAACAGGCTGCATTATCTGTGCACGGTACAATTGGCTCTGGCTTAGTGTTTGACTAATACTTTTGCTTGGCTCAGAGGGCAAGCGGAGTTGTTTGCATATGCTGCGTAGCCATTCCCCTAGTTACAAGCTGACCTTCTCCATCAGAAAAGTGCAGTGTGCAGGTGTGAAAGTCGATGTGTACTTTTCTTTCCTTAAGCAAGATATGATGTGAAGCGTCAGCTTTTTGCTGCTTTGTAGAATGGCGGGTATTGGACTTCGCAAATGCTTAGCTCCTCCAAATATCAAGCCTGAATGTTCTGCTATCAGAAACTCAGTTTTACTTGTTACTAGCTCAGCCCATCAGTCTAATTGCGTGTGCTTCAGTGCTCCCAGAAGGTTCTCTGTTCCCTGTCAAAGCCAAAGCTTGGCTTTTCTGTTCAAGCTGCTGCCCTTCTCTTCAGGCTCAGGACTCCCAACTGCAGCTTTTCTAACTCATCTGAAGCAGAACCAAAGGTGTTCGAAGAGCCCCAGTGCAAGGCTGCTGTTTTCCCTGCGCGGTTTTTATCAAGCTGTTATTAGATGGAGAAAGGCACTGGTGTCAAAATGCAATTTGGCAGAACTTGAGGCCAGTAGAAGTAGTTTTAGTATATAATCTTTAGAAAATGTAGTGGGGAAACACTTTTTGAAATATAATAAAAAGCATAATGTCCTGAGGCATAAGTAAACACTAAAGCTTGTTAGTGAATGAGAAAATTAAATTGGCCAGAAACTGACGTCAGTGAAATGGCTGATGTGGTTGTCCAAAGTGAAAGAAATAGGAAAATTGAATATATTTTGAAATAATAATTAGACATGTGGAAGTATAAAGACAAAACCTCTAGGATAAAATACTAGCATTATTAAATTCAGTTGGACATTTGTCCTTGATTTCAAGAGGGTTTTGTTTTTACTACTTGTCTTGGTCTCTGCTTATGTTTTTAAGTTATTTTACAGAGGTGATTTCTGAACTGTGTATATGTATAGCTGATATTTTACATGCACAGCCAGCAAAATAACACCATTACAAAATAGGATTGCACTAACATGTATTTCTACATGGCTTGGGAAATTTTTTCCACTTAGAAGAGCTTGGATGTTACGTTGCCGTTGCATTTTTTTGTGAAACTTTCCTACAGAGGAACTGGATATCTGATTACACACTCACTGGTTAACTACTCTTTACTGATTTTAACTAGTTTAATCCAATGAGTTTTATACTGTTAATAAAATAGTCTTGAAAAACTGATATAAGCAGATGTAATTGCCAAATGTTTTATGTAGTTACAAAAACTAAATGCTCATGTGAACAGAGCATAGTGATACTGCAACTATTTTGTTCAAAATGGAAAATAGATTTAGATTATGTTATGGGGGTATTTTTCATAAAAACTTTGACAAACCAGCTTGTTTCAGAGCATGAACTATTTTTTTATGAGCTATCGTGTTCATTGCTTAGTTATTTATCGTAAGACACAAAAGATGTCGTGAAACAGCTTTCAAAAATGCATTAGTACAGGGAAAATCTTGGATATTTGATGCCAAAACTGAGTGTCTCGGGAGTATATTTCTTTCATGCAGCAGCAGTTCTCCAGGCCTCTAAACTTAGCATGTTAATGCCATGCTGGACCTAAGCATGCGCTCTGCAGAATAGCAACAAAAGCATTCTGTGCTTCAGCATCTTGTATTACTATATATTATATATAGTATAAATAAAGCATATTATATATAGTTATAATAATAGTATATATTAATACCATACTATATATAGTGTATATATACACTATATAATACATATATTAATATAGTTATATATTACTATCTTTTATTACTCGGCAATGTTTATTGAAGCCCTAAACTTGTGGAGATTAGGCTTGTGGAGGCTACATGTAAGAGTAGCAAAAAATTGTGGTACTTTCTTTTGTTATGTAGAAGTCATTATTAAACATTTTCTTATTATTCTTAAGTTCATTAAAGAACAAAACAAAACTATGGAAGTTAATTGAGTAAAGGGATTTGTAAGTGGAATTTTGGAATAAGGAGTCTACTGACTCTCCTTACTCAAAGTAGTCAAATTGTACATTAAATACCCTGACATGCTAGTTAAATTGGCATTCTTTAAAAAAACGCAGATGCTGAAAACAATAATATGCATCCAAGTATGTAGATATTTAAATAAAAAAAAAGCCACAACCAGAAAATGTTGTTTTGACTGAACATATTTCAAAAACATCAACATCTGTATGTTTGTATCTCATTGTAAAGACCTTCATTGTGAACACTGCCAGATACTCTCAGTGTTGCAACTACATTTCATAGTTGATCTTGGGTGGAGAATGTGTTAATATAGACTACTTATTGATATGGAAAGCAGTTTCAGAAGATGACTTTGTCATTACTATATATAGGAGGTGCTAAAAAATAATTGGAAAAGGGTTCACAGGAGGTCAGTCGTATAGAAGGTAGGATGTGAAATAAAGCATGGAAAACTGAGGAAATGAAATATGAAAAAATAATTGCCAGTCTGGCTTGATGCAAAGAAGTAGCAGTAGTACAAACATATTTAGTGTGGGAGTAATGCATCAACGGGCTGTGGCTTGCAGGAAAAGGCACTCGGAGAGGGGGAGGGGATAGCAGTGACTGGCAGCATAAAACAAACATTTTGTAAATATTGGCTGTTCTCCTTGGTGAGGAAAAAAATCTCACCAAGAGTTTCGGTTAATTTTCAGTTTCTAGGCAAGTCTGTTTCCAGTGCTAGCATAGCTTTTGCAGTAACCAAGCCGTTTTCACTGTTAAAAGAAATGTGCATGAGCATCAACTCTCAGATCTGTTACACACAGAGCAGTTGTCTACTCCTTGTGAGACATTCCTCAGAAATTTTGGAAGTTACCTAATTGCTTCGTTTGGATGTGGAAATTCAGTTGCCTGTAAGGGCTTTAAGCAACTCTGAGAAACAGGACTGGTTTGTTATTATTTCAGTAAATTTTCAATATCCATTTTTATATAGGGCATAGCTAGACTACCAGTGCTCTTTAGTAATGGGAATTGTCACGGGTTGTACTGGTATGTCTCTGACCCTATTACATACTTTCTACTGTTGGTACTGGTTTTTCATTACTACTGAACCACCGTTCATTTGGGTTTTGGTTGGGATTTTTTTTTTCAATATTGAACAAAGTCTGAAATGATATTTAAAATGTCATCTGAAAACTGCATATGACACTTTAAAAGTTAGAAACGGCTCATTTTTGGTGACAGAAGGAAATGGAAGTACTTATCTGACTTCGAGAAATGTTCATCTTTTGCTCCTGGAGAACTCTTCAACCGGCCCTGTGTGATTGTTACTAATCTAGTAGTGATCGTAAAGTTAGCTATAAGTTTAGGAAACCCATCTAGGATCCTTGCCTGAATGTTTACAAGTGGTTATGAATCCCAAGCTTTGGTATCATGGTTTAGAGGTTTGTTAGACAACATGGAAGAGCAATATCTAGTAGTTTTTCCAAGTATCTGTGACATAATAAAAACAGGAAGTGCTTATAGCCAGAGTAATTTTTTAATAGTTCACATTCCTCCTACTTTCTATTCTGTCATTATTTGACTATGTCACCTCTGAAGTCCCTCCAAAATTTCATCTTCAAACCTCTCCACATTCAGTATGGCTCCTCTTTTGCCTTTGGACAATTTAGAGGACTTGTGCCAGGGAACTTTCCTGAGGACAGACTGAATTACTGTTGCCATTGCGTTATTTTCATGTAACTGTTTCCTAGACGTTAATTTGTTAGGTTTGTCTCTTAATAACCATCACACACAAGTTTACTATAGGAAGTTGTTTGCATAGTTGAAAATAACAAAATTCAAGATGTCCTTAGAAATTATTATTTCTTGGTTAAAATCAATAAACAAGTGGGGTAGCTCTGGTTGTGAGGCTCCTTTGAGAGAACAGTTCAAAAAGCTACGGCATTTTGACTTAAAACCAGCTAATTTAAGTGTTCATTACTATGTATATGCAACACCACATGAAAACTTTGGATATGATACTATGTTGATCTAACTTAATCTGCATTTTTCTTAATGTGTCGTGAAATTATAACGTTAGCTGTTAGTTTTTTGCATGTGCAAGTGCCCTTGCATCACAGATATTTTCATGTCAAAGCAACTTGTCTCATAGAACATGTTTGGTTTTAAGCGTCAAAGTGGCTCTTCCTTTTGTTCAGTAAAAGGACTTTCTAGCCCTAACAAATTAACATATCACAAAGCTTATTCCCCATTACCTAGTTCATAAAAGCAGTCCCCATTATAGGAAAGTACACGCATATGTGGATCACCCCTGTGGTGTTTTATCTTTATCTTATCATCAAAGCTTCTAACTTGGCATGAGACTGGCTTTTCAAGCTCATATTCTTCTCTTTGTAATTTTATTAAAATTACTAAGAATTTTATATACAGACATACAAAGCTTGGGTCTCATTATTCTTGACCATGGAGCTTATCTGCTCCCCTTTCATATAGAGAAAATAATCCAGTTATTTTTGATACAGTTTTTTCCTTTTTTAGTTGTGGTCGTCTTTTTTTAAATCAGAAATATACAGCTCTGTTGATGTCCAAGGGCTGTTGAGACCCCAAGGATGATAGGAAACTGCATCTTTTTGTGAAAACAGAGCCATGCTGTCTCCCTTCATAAGAAACCAAATTGAATGGCGTTTGAGTGCTGGTTTTTGAGGACATAACTTAAGAAATGATGAAAGAGCCACAGTGAGAGCCAAGAGATGCTAGGCTTCATCCCGGTGCTAAGAGCTAGTTGTTCTCCTTCCTGTCAGTAACTTTTCCTCTTTCCTGTCAACTCCTTTACTTCAGTTTTGTACTGAGAGAAAGTTGGCTATGTCTTTGAGGTGGTATGAGGCTTGATCTATTCATGATCACTTTTGAATCAGCTTCAATATAGCATTAAACTTAATGAGATCTTTTTCTAGAGCGAGCCAGGCTGTAGCTGGTAGAACTTTACCCTTTTTATTTTCTTTGACGCCGAGAAGTTCTTTTCACATCCACACGGAGATGTAAGGAAGTACAAGTCCTGCAAGAAATGCAGTAAGATGGCACCTGAAGGGTTAAGGCTCACTCATTAACTTAATCATTTTATGGAAGGCGGGAAGGGGGAAACCCCACCAAAAAAAAAAACAAACCACCAAACCCACAGCTGCATGAGCTGCAGAAGTCATGGGACTGGGTTTCTTGTGGCTCTCGGTGTTGCATGGTTTCCAATGCCCCATGTCTGCTGCAGCATGTTCTGCTGTCCTCACTGGAGCGTGCCAACGCCGCTGGGCTCCTGCATGCTGCGGCCGCGCAGAGCGTAAGGGCAGGAGGCAGAGAGAGCGGTCATTCGGATCGGTCTCCTCTACTGGCCTCTTCAGAACTCTGAAAATTGCTGTCTCTCTGTCAAATTGGAAGTTACTGGAGATGCTTAAAACTTGTTTGTTCGTTCACGCCCTGGTAAACGTACGGAGTGATTCTGTAGGCCTTGTTTCCTTGGAATGCTCGGCTAAAAATTCATCTTCCCTCTGCTGAAGCCCTTTTTCTTCTTTCCTACACACACCTAAAATAATACAAAAGGCTATGTTTCAGGAAAAACTTGTCTTGTTTCCTCCTCACCCACTGGGACGTATGGCAGGCCGGGGTGCTGGGGCGCACAGCCCCGGGCTGGTCGAGGTGAGCAAAGGCATGAGGCATTTCGGCCTCTCTCCCTGGGGCAGCCTGCAGGGCCTGGTAGCCTTTCGCGGAGGGCTTAATTGCTACCCTAATTGGGGTAAAACTAGCTTTCAGTATTAAGAGTCCCTTCATCATCCACCTCTGTTAAGCAATGTGAACAAACTGCTGGGCTTTCTGGCATTTTCTTGTACGTTGTCACTACACTTGAGGACAGCGGAAGTGTTGGACTAGAGGCGAACAGCTCCGTGCTCGGCCAAGTCCTCTTTCTGAAACAGTCGGGTTTGGGAATTGCTGTCCTTTAAGAATATCCGCAGGTTTTTGTCTTTTGCAGAAAAGAATTCTGTGCCAACCACTGCCGTATTATAAGTATGTGAAATCAACACTAAAAAACTGATTTGGATGTCTGATTCTGATACAGAAACTTCTTCTATAAATGTATGCTTTCTGCTGGATAAAGTCAGAATTTCTTACCCCTGTATCTACTTTGTTGTTTGCTCTCAGTACAGAATGAAATGGCATCTGCTGTCTCCTGTTCAAGTTATGCTATCTTAGATTTTTTTTAATATTTCTTTTTCTTCAGGAGAGCTTGTGTTTGTATCTCTGAAATAGTGATGCAGGCATTTACATGTACCTTTACAAATACTCATCCAATAATCCCAAATTTGCCCACTTCCTATGCTTAGAAAAGTGGCAAGTGCAGCAATTAGCTAATTTGAGGATTTTTTTTTGGCTTCAAAATTCATAAATAGCTAATCTCAGAATACTTCTGAAGATAAATGCTAGTTTAAGAAATCATGTAACAGCAAGTTTTTTTACGCTTAAATTGGTCTTCAGGGTTTCCTTTTCAAAAGGCATGTCAGTAGTCTGCTGTTTGTAGCTGGGTTTGACATTATTTCTAATTACCGAAGTCTTTAGGCTAAGTAAGCTGGTGGAAGTTGCCTCGTAGCTATATATTTGAAATTTTCAAAACTAGTGCATCTGTGTAAGTTTCTAATTAGTCAGTGTTAAAACATTGATGATGGTGGTGATCTCTCAAGTCTGCTTATTTTCACTTAAAAATATTAAGAAAATTTGCCAAGGTGCTTTGTGGTTTTGTGCTTGTTTTTTTTGTCAAGTACAGTAGTCAGTTTTAGTACGGATTTGCACAAAAAGATGGAGAAAGCTTTCCAGCAAATATTTTAGAATAATACTGTGACAGATTATGGTATTTTTTAATATAAGAATACTAGGGAGATATCTGTAATGAAAACTGACAGGCTAAATAGGTAAGACTACTGTTTTAGGCCTATTAAGCAATATTTGCATATGCTTTCAATCTGATAGTCTGTTTTTTGAGTCTTGTTTTAAGAAAAATAATTTTTTTTTCATTTTTTTTTCCCCTGTAACTGGTCAATTTCAGTGTTTTAACCTTAGATTTCAGTTTGGCTTCAAAGAAGTCTTCACTGGTACCTGTTGGCTGAGTCTTCTAAGAAATTAGTTTTCATGTTTTAATACTAATTTTGGAATTTTTCTTGCTGGGATCCATTTATTTCTACTAGTGTGTAGTTGAAGTAAAATTGTGTAGTAATCTGTGGATACAGAAATAGAGGGTACGCTGATGTGCTGAGGAGAAATAGTATTAAAAAGAATAATTGGCTGTGTCTTTATTTGTGCATTGAACTCTTAGAGCTGGACTAAAAATGTGTCCTGGGCTGAAGACCAGATTTCCAGCATTTCTTGTTGCACTGCAAATGTAGTCATGAAAAAAGTTGAATGTTGAGTAAGAATTTGTCATCAATGCATTATCTTTATGCAAATATCTTTCCCAAAGACAATGCTATATGAGAACTTTTCATCAGCTTCCTTGCTTAGTCTTCTTCTGTCTTATAAGTAAAATTGAAAGTTTTTGTTGGGGGGCTTCCTAGAATTTTGCTGCTTTTCTTTAATCTGCCTGTTTCAACTTTGTGTTTAGTTCATTATTTTCTTCCAATTGCTTACTGAAAGTAAAATCCAAAAATTCAAAGCTAACTGATTTCACAGATAGACCCTTAAGACCTGTCTGAGGACAAGTAGTAGCTTCTCATTCATCCTCATGAAGCTGGCACTTGGTTCTGCTGGAGGCTGCCTGAGAGCCAGGTGCTCCTTGTCCCATGAAAATGCCTGTCCGCGGGCACGTTGTTCTGTCGTATCTGATCCCAATGGTGGCTGAGGTTGGAATATGAGAATCCTCCAGCCTCTGTACCAAGGAATAGCGACCAGAAATGCATTCTGCATACACATTGTTTATCAGCACCTCACCTTCAAAGTGCTGTAAGTGCCAGGCCACTGGGAGGCAGGTGCAGTTAAGCTGAGCTTGTGAAGACTCTGTGCAAGGCTCCTGGGTGGAAATGGTTCCTAGGATTGGAAGATCATTTCTGTATAACTGGACTTAATGTGCTGGGCTGTGTATTCAAAAATGCCAGGCTTGAAAAACGAAAAGCAGATCTGAGAGCTGAATGACTTTCCCACACACCTAATACCTGGTTTTAATAACAGAAGTAAGAAATTGTGCTTCGTCTGGCTTGTCCTATTTTAATTGACCTGTAAGAAACATGAAAATACAAAAAAATCTGATTTTTGTTTTTAAACCAAGTGTTCTTCTATAGTACATAAATGTAAGAGGTGTTAGTCCATTACTTTTCAATAACACAGTAGTGAATAGCAGTCAATGTATATATTACATCCATGAAGTTTGCATTGAATTTTCTCATGCAAAAAAACCCCTCTGTGTTCAGTGGCTTTGTTTTTGTCACTGAATCTTTTAAGCAATAGCTAATATAAGTTTTTCAGTCTGGTATTCTTTTGGTAGTATAACCAGACAGCTTTTGCAGTAAGTCTGTAGCCCAGTAAAAATGTCTTATTTTCCCTATAATTTTTGAAATGAAGCAATCATTTCAGTTACTCAGTAGCTACTAGAATAGAAGAAACTTGGTATTGTGCTACGGAGATTATTCTTCTACAGCTGTTTGAAAACTGTGTTCTGGAAAGCAAAATCATCTACAAACAAGCTACTAAGTGCAGGCATAGCAGTTGGTTGTGTAGGTGGCACTCTGTAGCCTAGAGCAGCTGTTAGGTTGTAAAGGTAGAGAGGTACAGAGGACAAGCACTGGTTAGCTGACTTTGGTTTACTCTTTCATTTATTGCTGCAGAGCAGTACTTAGTACTAAGACTCAAGCAAGGTGCAAGGACCGTTCCTAGTCTATGTTTGTTTGCACTTGAAAAACAAAATATTTTCTGAGATTTATGGGATCCCTTCCCACCTCATAAACGGTGCAGAAATCAAGAAAATGCCTTTGTGATGGCAGAGAGTTTATGATGTCAAAGTAATACTCACAGTTCTGTAGCTGATATTTGAGGTCACACTAAGGACCTCCAAGGCTCCTCGTAAGTTGTGCCTTACAGAATTGAAAAATGACTATTAGCTATTTAACATTCAGAGTAAAATCTTGTTACAGTCTTGAACTGTGAGTTCAACAATAAAGATATACTTTGTATGGCTGAGCCTTTCTTGAAGAGACTTTAAAAAGCTGCTATCTCTCTGCAGGGCTGCTGTCTGTGTCTCCTTATTTTTGCCATATAACTAGCATATATTCAGTAACAATTATTAGCATGGGGACCTTGTCGCACCTTTCTAATGCAATATGACACATCTTGTCCTTTGGCTCCTAGATGAATTACTCATTACGCTTTCTTCCAGATATTAAGGCTATGCACATAAAATGAAATGTAAAAATCATTCAAACAAATATGAGTGGCCATATATCACATTCATCTATGTCTTTATGGTCACTGAGTAGTAGCTGAAGTCATCTGGGACCTTTGTTATTGAAGGTGGTCAGGGTTGCCTTTTGGGCACAATCTGTTACAGACTTCAAAGAACGTAATAGTTTGGCTGGTATTCAAGAAACCACTGATTGACACACAGCCTCTCCAACTGTTGCCCATTGTCTAGTTTATCTCATTATAACTTAATAAAAAGGCAGCTATGAACATTCACCAGATTCCTTTGCCTGCTCTCAGGGTCTTGGATGTTGACTTTTCAGGCCAGAATATATAATAACGTATCAAATGTGAAATGCTAGCACCTATGCTGAATACAGAATTATGCCCCTGTGCCACTTTGTGTCAGAACTCTCACGGATTTTTGCAAACAATATTGCACAGATGTTTTTTCCTACCAGGCTGTCCTGAAAGGGTCATGATCTGGGTAGCTATTGCTCTGAGAAACCTTTTTTTTTTTTTTTTTTTTTTTTTAACATGCAGTGTTACACATTGTTTAATGTTTTTCCATCAGCCATGCAAAGTCATTAACGGCATTCAAGTTACCGGCTCAAGTGCCAGGAACACATCTGCCATTCAAACCTGCACCATGTTTATTTCAAGCATAAATATCCCTTGTTAGAATCAGCACTTGAGATGAGTGGCGGAAGCTCGGTATGTTAGAAATAAATATGATGCTAGGAAAGTGTTGAAAATATTTCCAAGAACTTCCTGTTGCTCTGGTAATTTCTTCATTAAAACCTGCCATTAGGCTGTCATCAACATGGTCCCCAGCCTTACTGTCCTTGCAAGATTCATTGCTTCTAGCTGGCATTTGAGTGCTAGAAATTTCATCCCACGGACTGTTGGATTGGATATCACCCTGCTAACTCCTGGGTTTGATTAATGGAAAGCATTTCATTTGGAATGGAGCGTAATAATCGGCCTCTTAAGCTATGTAAATTGCTAGGAGTGCATCACAGTTTTTCAATTTGCCCTTTCTTCTCTAGAAGAGAAAGCAAAATATTTAGAAGCAAAACCTTGTATCCAAAATTATTTTCTCAACAGCATAAAACCTCTGAAAATGTTCTCATTTTCTGTAGTGAATACTAGGATTTTCTGTGCAGTTTACACTAGATATTTGTCCAAAGGAGCACTGCAGCTCATTGGGGGTTATTGCTTCATCACTTGGAGAGGCTTAAGAGTAGATAGGATTTACAACTTGCCTCATAACTTTCTTAAGCTTTCCATTTTACATAAATTGTTGCTTTGTTTTTCTTTCACTAGTGTTTGTGGAGTTTGATTCTTTATAGGCATATTCTGCGGAGTAGTAGGGCAATCACCTCAACACCTGTTGCGTTAAAGGGCAGAATAATTTGGCAGAAAATAACCTCCCTTGCATTCTAGCCTGTATCAGAGGGGCTGGGGGCAGCTAGGCTTAGATTTCGAGTGATGCCAAATTCGGCATTAAAAGTCCAGTCGCGTTCAATATCTATATTGAACTATCACAATTACAGATGCACACCATACATGATTTGATCTAGCGGCATTCCATGAACTAGCATGGCCACACTTAAAGAGTTGGGTCATGTTCACTCTGAACTCTCATGGCTAGATTAGTGAAAAGTGTAGTTTATTGAAGCAACAGATGCACAAGTTCTTTTGGATTGCGGGTGATAGTTACTGTCTCCAAAGCACGTGTAAATACTAAGGATGTTAGTAATATAGCCTGGCTACAAATGCACTAAGTTATAAAACAACTCTATAGAGATTTCTAAGTTTCCTGGGGAAGCACTTGGTATAGCCAAGTGTTCGAATCTTACCCACAAGTGTCCTTATGGGGGGGAAGAGAGGCTCAGGCCGTTGACTGATCTCAGAAGTCAGGGGTGGTCAGCGATGGTACTTCCCTGACTGCATTGGTATCTTCCCTGACATCCCTCCTCTCTTAAGCTATTTTTATACTATNTGTCCTTAGAGGGGGGAAGAGAGGCTCAGGCTGTTGACTGATCTCAGAAGTCAGGGGTGGTCAGCGATGGTACTTCCCTGACTGCATTGGTATCTTCCCTGACATCCCTCCTCTCTTAAGCTATTTTTATACTATTTTTGCCTTTCAGGTGGAGCTTGAGGGACTCTAGTCATACATACTTTTGTTATGATTGGTGTAAAATTCTCTCGCTTCACTTTTAGAGGTATAGACTACAAAAAATTCAGAGCGCAGGCTCCGTGAGGAGTGGTCGCGCTTGGAGGCGGGTAGCTTTGGGGATGGAGGTGTGTTTTGGTATTACGATGCCATTATAATGAGCAAAATTCACCCAAAGGATAGCATTTTCTCAAAAAATGACAGATCGTTGGCTCAGGGTAACAATTAGGCAGCTTATCAGTTCCATAAGACCTTCAAGGGTTCCATCTGACCTTCAAGTTCCCATTTTATCAGAGAGTTTGGCCGCGGTGTCTCCACTCTGCTCCATCCTCCGCACCATTTTTTTTTCTTAAAGTTAATGCACCGGACTTTCCCAATGTCTTTAACATCTAAGGTTGCCTAGGGAACCTTTGTGAAATGTATCCTTTGCACACCAGCTGCACTCTGCCCCTGAAAGTTTCATTGATGCTGCACTTTTCTTCAAAATGTGAATATAACTTAATTTCTAAGTCACCTCCAGTAATTATCCCACAACACCATCATGAGGAAGACTGTTCTGTGCATTAGAAAATGACACAGCTTCCTGTGGCTAGTAATCCGTTTGTTTTTTGTACATCAACATGCAAAGCAATTTTAGTAAGCAGTCACTTCAGTATTGTGCCTCTGGCTGAACATCCAGGCATGAGACTGAACTGTGGCCGTCAGGACTACAGCAGCATTTAGCAAGTCCTGGAGGGTGTTGTGGATTTTGCACTTTTACATCTGATTCAGCCTCTCCAGCCTGCATTGATAACTTCAATTTATATCACCAAAAAATAAAATTTCTATAGGAAATATATGTCCTGGCAAAAGAAGGCCACTTTATTTCTTGGTCAGATGTTTTCTGTGTGTTGAGGCTTTGTTTCTCCTGGGAGGCATAAGGCAGTTCAACACAGCTCCTAATTTTCTTTTTCCTGCTCTTTGATTTATATGGTCAACCTGACACTGTAAAGTGTAAGTGCTTTCCAGTGTAAGATGGATAGCAGTAGTGGGGTGGTGACTTTGTGCAAACTTTGGCACCTCTTTCTCTTTTGAGTATGATAAACTGTGTGGGGGTTTGTTTAACTCATGTTTACGCTCTAAATTTTGATCAGGATTATTTAGGTAGTGTGACTATTAATATTAAAAATGTAATTCCTACTGTGGAAAGTTTTTTTTAAGAAAGCAAATTTTGTGCTGTTTCTGAAGATAGGCTCAGCATTCGCTTTATTGAAGTGGGATCCCAACAAGTGGTGTTTTCTCTCGAACTCGTACTGGTTTTCATGAGTTACCACAGGGTGCAGCTGCTGCTTAGATCTTAATGGTGTCTATCATTATAGAAGTTGAGGTTGTTGTTTAATTTGTTGATTACTTCGAAAATTAGGCTTAAAACTCCAACGAATGTCAGTTTTTCTGAAATGGTAGAAAACCTTGTGAATGGACCCTGACATGTTTTTGGAAGTCTAAACAAATGAGAAGAATTGCAGTTTGAAACAGCAGCATTCTGTGGTAGTTCTTAATACCTTAATTAGGAGGAAGCAGTGGATTACTCTTATAGTATGAACAAATCTGATGATTAATAGCACATTGGTTTTACAAGTCCTCAAGTTTAGTTATTTTCTGCTCTTTGAAAACTTTTTCTGCCACTGTCACCACTTCTACCATCAGTGGTAGGTCGTGACAGGTCTCACTCTTTAACTTATTCTCCATCTCTCAGCACTTCTACTGTCTTGGTTTAGCTCTCAATGGTTGTTTTCCACCCATGATCTCTGGCAGGCTTCTAGTAGGTGTGGGAGACACCTTGTCAATAAGAATAGGTCATTGCTTCTGTTCGTCTGTATTCTTTAGCTTTTTCCCCTCAGTCTTGAACAATGAGCTCAGTCTGTCTGAGCTGTTGAAAATGTTCTGAAAGCTTCCTTCCTTTTCAGACAGCAGCAAGATTATTTAGGTAATACAGACAGTTCTCAAAGTGCTGGTGGCAAATGACACCACACTCTGTCCACCGATCAAGAAGGCAAAATGGAGTGACTTTTACCACGTGAGCGTTGCAGAGTCTGTCACGTGTAATACTGTATGAGTTTGGTTTGGTTCTCTTTGACTGGTAGGCTGTCTGGAGAGTAGGATATGCAGTTTCACATTAGTACTCTTCTTTTGAGCCCCTAGCTCACAGGGGATGGAATTAGTGATACTGTTTTTACTTCATGACCTCTGGCCATGAAGTAGAAGGCATCGTGTAACATTACTGTTTCTTTGTAAAGGCGTGCTGTTCTAATTGGTTGAAATAGTTTTGATACAAATGGGTTTTGTTTCAGAATATATTGGTAAAACAGGAGTGGAAAAATATCTTCCTGTTCCAAAAAACAGTGTCATCTATTTCCCCATCAAAACTCATCTTTTCTGATTGATCTTAACAGCATTGAGTGATAGCGATGCTTTGGAGTCCTCTGCAGAGCTGAAGGTTTACATTGGATGTTTTAGGGCTAATGTGTTGTTTGCCTTCTGTGGGTGATGGGGTGGTGGTGTGTGTTTGTATTGGTTTGGGGGGGCTCTGGGGGGCAACATGGTAAGTCTGAATATGCTAATATTGCGGCTACTGCCTTGATGAGAAGCTAGTGTTTAAGCCCAGATCTGGTTGAATTGAAAGCATTTCATTCCCCTGTCTTGCTGATATTCCACAGTCAACAGGACATTAGCAAAGTTGAGGCAAGCTTGTATTCAGTTCTTTATACAAGTGAACTATTTCAAATACACTTCTTTTCTTGTTGCTTGTGTAATTATTTTTCCCTCCCTGCCTTAAGCATTTACCCTTGGAAAGTACCCACTCCTCAAATTTACCAGTACTAATTTGCCACTTTCTTTTGAAATATAGAAACAAGGTCATCTTATATTTTCAGATAATATTAGCTAAAATGTGGCAGTAAAGTGACAGTGAATAGCTATGTAAAAGACAAGAGCTAATGATCATTGTTAGTGAAGGCTGCATAAAAAGAAATCCGTCATAGCTTGAGATCCTTTACAGCAGAATTGACGTCTAGCCAGCAGTTCCCTGTCCTTTATTTTTGTAGTTTGTTCCTTCTATCTGAATATAGAAATTTCTATTTGTCCACATTTATTGGATTCTTTTCTTTTTTTGCAGACTGCTTCTCCAATTTGCCATCATTCGTTGCTCTGATGAAAGAAATACAAGATTTTATACATTTCAGAGCTGTTATTTCATGGTCTCTGCAAACTCTGCCATCACTGTACTAATTTGCACGAGCCTTATGTTTTTCATAGAAACCCTGAGGTCCACGAATAACACTTTTTTTTCTTTTCTTTTCTTTTTTTTTTTTTNCAAGCTTATATTATGAAGTACAGATTGGCCTGGATAAAAGGGATCATTGATCTGATGCCCTTGGCACTGTTCAAAATTCTGCAAATATATGAAGAGGCAGCATAAAGTTATTTCGAGGTTTTCCCAGAGGGTAGTAGTCATAGACAACCACAGAAAAACTCTGTTAAGGAGTTGGCAAATTAAATACAGGACAGTAAGAGACCTCTTTCTCCTTTTTAAAGTTAGAACAGAAATACTTGAATCCTACAGTGCCAAAGTGTTACTCTTTCATAGAACATCACATCAAAGTACATCGTAACTTTTATTCTTACGACCTGAAGTTGTATGAATAATATTAGCAGCAAACTTAAAAAGCACTAAGGAGAAACTGCCGTGTTTTCCTTTTTGGAAATTGAAAAACATGGAGAAAAATTGTTATAAGCAGTATTAGAAATCAAGAACAGGTTCTGAGTAACTTACTGCTCTACTGTAATTATTTGATTTTTGACAGAATAACTATAGATAAGGTGGACAGGGAAGTGCTTTTAATATTTTGGGTGGGTTTTTTCACATTAAAACCAGAATTATGTGGGAAAGAGAATTTTAAATAGGGAACAGTGGTTATCTAACCTGCTACAAGAGAATCATTTGCATGAGAATCATTGGGCCAAAATAGTGCTTATTGGTACAGAATTCTGTTCTGGTGTACATCACCTACATCATGTGTTTAAATTGCACATGGTCACACACACAGCATTATATGTGTAAGTAGTATAGTCTGAAGTTGATACTAGCATCGTCTTCATTGTGTCTTCAAATTCCTGCTGCACTCCATATCTGTGATTTTTTTTTTTTTTTAGGGTTTTTTTTTTCCCCCCTATAGGATGTGTCTGTGAAAATGCAGTAGGCTATATCTCTTGTTCATTGGAATGGGAATAACTTCCTATTTATCTGACTTTTATGAGAAAGCATTGGTTCCCTTGATTTATCTGCTTAGATTGTGGAGGAATAAATTTGCAGCATAGTTTACATAAATAACCATAAAGAACAACACATAAAGTTTAGTCCTGAGAAGAGTTAAATTTTATATAAGAATCTCTAAGAGAAATGGAGTTTTATTTCATAGACAAAATTAACAGTTTTTAAATATTTCCAGCTGAAAACTTTCTGTAATTTTCCCTTTTTCTAATCAAGGATCATAGAATCATGGAATGGTTTAGGTTGGAAAGGACCTTGAAGATCATCGAGTTCCAACCCCCCTGCCATAGGCAGGGACACCTCCCACTAGACCAGGTTGCCCAAGGCCAGGTCCAGCCTGGCCTTGAACACCTCCAGGGATGGGGCCTCAACAACTTCTCTGGGCAACCTGTTCCAGTGCCTTACCACCCTCAAAGTGAAAAACTTCTTCCTAATGTTCAGTCTAAACCTGCCCTCTTCCAGTTTGAAGCCATTCCCCCTCGTCCTGTCACTACATGCCCTAGTAAAAAGTCCTTCCCCAGCTCTCCTGTAGGCCCCTTTAGGTACTGGAAGGCTGCAATAAGATCTCCCCAGAGCCTTCTCTTCTCCAGGCTGAACAGCCCCAATACTAGCAATGATACCTTTTGGGTCGAATTACTTGGAGTTGAAATTCATTAATTTGTTGAAACATTGCAGTCTTATTTATAACTTCACATTAATTTGGACAATGACTTATGACTTTGTTTTCTTTGTAGTTGTTTGAACTGCTAGGCCCTGAAGGTTTTGAACTCATAGAGAAACTCCTACAGAAAAGGTCTCTGATTCTGGAAAGATCTTTGACTTGTCCAAATGATAACAGGTTCCAGACTCTGCAAGGTAAGCGACTACAACGTTTTTATTCCAAACCAGATAAAAAGTAGTTTTCTAACTGTTTAGTTGTATTTCAAACAACAGTACTGTCTATGTGTATTTCAAAAGCAAAGAAAAAAAAAAAAAGGGAGAAGATATATTTATATGGGCTTGAATAAAGAAATCATGGTCTGTTTATACAGAGGAAACAAATACATATTGGGTATATTTATTTACTTTTCCACTGCCTATGAGCATGTGTAATTTTTAAATTTATTAACTGTTGGCACTGTATTTTAATGGATTACTCTGGAAATAAGTTGATCTTTGGTTTTTCCTCATTTGCTTTCCTGCTTACTCTCTACTTCTGTACTATCATCAAATGTAGGTCTTGGGGAGAAAAAGTGCAGTAACAACCACTTCTGAAAAAAATAAAGTGAAGCATAAGGAGGAATAAGTGAGAGGAAAAAAAGGGGTTCAGGTTTTATACTGTGATTTTTGTTTTTATAATTAATTACCTGCACGGAATAATTCTTTTGAAATCTCTTTTACAAATTGCTGTTTAAAAACAAGTCTTCTCACTTTCTCCTCTGACAAAAATAAATCTGATTGTGAATGGGTTCCAACTTGGTATAAATCTTACATTGACATAGCACCATGCAGCCCATTGCATGTTCACAGCATACAGAGTTAGAAAAATGTGAATAAAACTAGTAATGGTGGACTTAGGTATCCTTACAATAATTTTAAAATGCAAATAAACCCTTTTTAATACGTTTATCTTAAATGAAAATTTATATAAGCAAGTGTTTAGAAGTTCACCTCTTATTGTGCCGATGGTTAGTCTAAACTCATCAGAACAACCATTAGTTTTATCTGTTCATGATTTCAAGGTGGAATGTCTTGCTATCAGTATAACAAGGTTTTGTGTCTTGGTGGTTTTTTCCCTTCTGAAATAATCAAATAAAAATTTAAAATACATATAGTAGAAACTGAACTATTGTAGTTTTTCGCCGATGTGCAGATTTTAGTTATACAAATATTGTCTTCTCACTTAGGAGAAATAATATTTTGGAAGCTTTTATGAATTTGTTCTTCATCATGTCATCAGTAAAATCTATCACAGTAATTTCTGAAAGTATTCTTCCTCCCCATACTAGCAATGTTGTGCTTTTGAGACAATAAGAAGCATTACTGATTGTATGCTTTTTCCACTGAAGAGAGAACCCTTCTTTCACTGCGGTAAAGCAGTCAATGATATTTGAGTATCTTCTCTGAGATTGAAGATGCTCTGCCCCAAGTTCAGTTCATTAATTTTAATAAGGCTTTTTTCTTTTAAGTTGATCAAAATGGTATTTCTAATGGGGATTGAAGTATTATCTTTCCAGAATCGCATTTGGGGAAGGGTACTATTTGTGTCTGCAGAAATTCAGTCAACTTTGAGTAATTTGTGCCTTGGGAAAATAAGCACAAGTCAAGGAACAGTACATGTACTGCATTTTTTGTAGCATGCTGTATTATTTGACTATTTCTTATGCAATTTACTTCCACAGCAGTAAAGGTGATTGTTGTGCTTATGAGACAAATCAAGTAACAGTTCTTTGCCCTGGTGTGTTCAGTCTGAATTAAATTTAGTCAGGAAATCGCATGCATTATTGTCCCCTTTTAGTACAAGAGAGGGAGAGTTAAAGCTACAGACCTGATGGTTTTAATGTGGATATTTTGACAGTTTATTAGATTTTTTTTCAATGCCATTTAACAAGTTATAGTCCCCTTATCTAGTATGCGTGCTGTGAGATGTAGGAGTTTCACTGTTACTGTAGGTGAAAACTAAGTGGCACAAATAGTTCGAAACATCAGTCAAGTGGGTTTATTTGATGAAAAAAAATCCAAGTTTTTGGCTTTGGAGTTTGACTGCAAAAGTACATATGAAACATAATTGAATCAAGTATATAACAATCAGTCAAACCTACATAAACTAATACTCTGTTTGCAGAATTTTGAAAATTGAAGCTTAAAAACACTGATACAGTTAAAACAAAACAAATCTCTCCACCCCATTGCATATGAAAGACTTGGTTGTGTCTTTGGTTTTGGCCAGTAATGGCCTCAGAAGGGTGAATGTGGCTGGGCTTTTTTGAGTTCCCTGCTACCTAGAATTGATTCTTTACTGTAAGAATTTTGTGGTTCTGTTTCTTCTTGATTCAATCCTGCTGCTTATCCATGTAAAGGGAAGGAGTCCTTGTGGTTGTATAGAATAGGATTTCTTTTCTCACTGGGGAAATTACATTGTGAGTAAGCTTTTGTTATCGAGTAAGTATACACTAATTGTTATGTGAAGAGGCTGTTTAAAAAAAAAAAAACAGCCTGTTTAATCTGTTTTCACACCATTCTACTCATCAGTGTATTCATGTAAGAGGAGACATAAGTGGCTTTTCCACTGTTGATGAAGTAAATACAGAAAAGAAAAAAAGCCCTTCCTTTTGCTGCTAGCCCGTCCTCTTACTTTGGGGTGAAGAATTTTTGTTTGCTTAACAATGGTAATTTTACATGTCCTACCTTTGGGACACGAGCTGGTACTTCTTTTAGATTTCTTGAGGCCAACTGCTGCATTGTCATCTAAATAAAGCTAAACTATCTTTAAAAACACATGGACTCCCCCCCCACCACCACCCCCCCCCAAAAAAAAACCAACAACCCCAAAACAAAACCAAACCAGCATCCCAACCCTAACCTCACAAAACAAACCTTTATAAGAAAACTGGGAAAACAAAGATGGAATTCAATACTTACAGAGATGCATACCTGTTACCATATTGCAGAACAGTGCAAGAAGTTTATAGGAGAAAATGCTAAGCCCAATTATGGTTGTCAAGTTACAATTCAGTCTGAACAAGAAAAGCTGTTAATGAAACAATATCGTCGGGAAGAAAAGCGAAATGCCAGGAAAGAAAAACAATCTGGGGAAGATGGAGAAGTTTCTGGAGAAGGACTAATGTGTTTTGATCCCAAAGAGCTGAGGATGCAAAGGTAATAAATGCCAAAAGTTGAGAAATGCTTCTTTTGTAATTGCTACTTCAACATATCATAATAGTTTATTTTCTTTTAGTTTGCTTTGGTGATTAGGTGATTCTGACTTCAAGTCACGTTTTATTACCAGTGTAGAATTTTTTTTAATGTGAAAACCTAATTTTCAGGGAAAGAAAGCAGTGATCTGCTTAATGAGACTCTTCTTGATCTCATCTATGTGGGCTGGAGATGCAGATTAGAGGGGTAGGCTATCTTTCTTAGTTCCTGTATGCACAGTGCTCGCTTAAGATTTATGAAGTCTGTACTAAATCTATCAGAACTATCTTTCTTTTTTTCCTCTCAAGATTAATGGGTACTATTTTCCATGTTGTCTGCTAAAGGTAGTGGGAGGATTAGAGGAGGGAGAGAATAAGGAGGAAATAAGCTGTTGTATCTCATATTGAGAAAAATATAGTGGGACTAGTATTTAACTGTGAATACATGTTGCTGTATTGCTTAAAAAGAGGCAAAACTGCATTTAGGAAAGCCTTGCACTTACTGGATTGCCCTTTTGAGTTTCATCTTAACAGTGTGTTATAGGGACTTGGTTTAAATGATGCTAGCGAATAACACTTCAAAATTCCTATGTTAATTATGTTATGCAATGTTTTTTTCCTTAAATTTCCACAAAGTTGCTCTGAATTTAATATACCACATTCAGTTTTTGTGATGCCTGCTTAAAATGCATGGAATTATCACAGTTATTTTTCTGCTCACAGAGAACTAGCACTTTTGAATGCTCGAAGTATGCCAGTTCTAAGTAGACAGAGAGAGATGGACTTTGAAAAAATTCATTATCCGCATGTTTATGATTCCCGAGCTGAAGCTATGAAAACATCAGCATTCATTGGGGGTGCAAAGGTATGTGTTTGGTGCATGACCCTTCTTGAACAGTATGTTTCCCAGTGAATAATATGTAGCAGGGTTCCCTTTGTTCCCTTAGATTCTCCTCCTTATCAGAGTCCGATGTGTGAAGCAGTGTGTCTTTGCAGAGGGTTTAAATACTTTCATATATTCTGGTTTTATTTTTACTCTAGAAGAAATAATTTCATTCTCAATTAATTTTTTTTTCTAAGGTCAGTTAAAATATTAAAATACTATTTTTCTGTCTTTTTGAGACCATTGAATTGACTTTAACAAAATGAATGCTTTGTGAAATTCTAGACTTAATGGCTTTTGAAATTTAATAAAGTTGAGTTATCTTTTTGGTCTTTTGGGGACCATTTTCTGAGTAGAAAACTGATTTTGGGGTTCGGTGCCATCTATAAAATGAATTTGTGAGAATTGCTTTTATTTTGGATT
This sequence comes from Anarhynchus alexandrinus, assembly GCA_008711295.1. NCBI lineage: Eukaryota > Metazoa > Chordata > Aves > Charadriiformes > Charadriidae > Anarhynchus > Anarhynchus alexandrinus. The sequence continues at coordinate 536,151 of VUYV01000172.1, forward strand.
CATTTTTTGAAGGAAAGTGATTAACCATTGTTTAAAGTGGGTTATCCATAATGACAGTTTCTGTTTCATACTTTCAATTAATTTTCCTGTAATACTGTTTTAGGTGTTCTTACCAGAGGCAGTTCAGAGAGAAAACAATAAAATGTATGAAGAGGTGAAGATCCCCCATAGTGAGCCAATGCCTATTGGTATTGAAGAGAAAATTGTTTATATTAAAGACTTAGATGAGGTGAGTAAACCATTTCAAAGATGTTAAATTAGTTTTTACTTTGTATTAAAAAAATGCAGCTGAGAAAGGTTACCAATTAATACTGTGGTTTGTGATGTGTAAATGCACTCAGTTAGTTTCTTCGCTACTAATTTTGAGAATATTTGTTAGGGGATGTGTTTCATTGATATAATCCCTTTCACGATGACTCAGATTCAAGAAATTCCCGCTCTAAACTATTTGTTTATGAGCTGCAGTTCTCAGTTCCTTTGGCATTACCTGTTCGGCTATTTATGCTTTTGAGTTGTGATCTGGATCACTAAAATGAAATTAAAAGATTATGGCGATTCTGTTCTTATTCTGGAGACCACATGATACGTGACGTATCTTGACTTATGCAGATTGGCTTGTGACTGCACAGCACTGTTTTGCAGTCCATGAGACTAGTCTTATAGTATGATGCAGTTATGGCGGTATTGAGTTATGGTGTTATAAACTGTACAGGGTGCAAAAGCTTCTGGAATAGTGCTTCTTTAAGCAGAAAAAGGCAAATCATTATTAGCAAAACTTTGATGATAGAAAATAGAGGGTAGAGGGGAAAAATACAATTAAAACAAACGTTAAAATGTTAACTTTTATTGATTTATAATGGTAAAAGAGCTCAGATAAGGGGACTAAATTTGTTCTTAGTATTTACAGTCTAGAACTTGCAGTACTCCATCATGTATACCTGCTCGTTCCTCATCGTATATAACAAATTCATTGATAAATGGAAGATTTTGCTATTGATTTCAACAGGGACATAAAGAGCAAGCTGTACGTGCATATGAAGAAGGCTTTATGTTTTTCAGTTCTTCAGCAGCATACAACATGGAAAAAATGTTTCCCACCTTTTTCCCTGTGGGAAAACAGGAAATGAGAATATAAATATAATACTGTTACCCAGAGCACTTTCTTGGGGTTCTGAGTACGATTATGCCTCACATAAAGATTTAACTCTATTAAAACAGAAGACACTTTAATTTTAGAAATAGAATCTATTCTTTTCTGCTTGGGTGACAGTAACTAATGTCATGTTTATGAAGTGACTGACAGCTTAACTAGATAGAGAAGTTGAGCGGCTGCAGCTGTAAAATGCGACATTTTATTTGACAATTTTCAGCATGACAGCTTTTTGCAATGAAATGTCTTTCTCCTAAGCAAAATAATACTTACTAATCTGTAAGCTTTTTGCAAAATGTACCAATATTTCAAGAGACAATAACTTTTTTCAGAAAAAATATAGTTCAGACAGAAAAATAAATATCTAAAAGAAATTCTTTACAGATTTTTACGTATATAATGTTTAAAATAAATGTTACAAAATGCATCAGTTATACAAATTTCACAAATAATTTGTCTCCTTTGTAGGTAGTGTATCATCAAGAGGTATACTTTTCAGTTTTACAGTGAAATTCTGAAATAGAAACAAATCATCTTCAGGACTTTTCCATATGTTTCCTATTACAGGTCATCAAATAGGAATGTCAACAGCAAATACAATTTTGAATGTTTGAATACTTATGTATTTAATTCCCTCTCCCAACTTTGATATCAGGTTGCAACAGAAGATGACAAATTTATGAATAGTTTGTCCAACTGCAGGACTTGTCAGATTCACATTTCCACGAGTGAGACTTATAGATTTGAATCTTGTTGAATAACACCTTTTTCTCAATCAGATAAAAGGCTGAAATTGCCAATGCGTGTATTGTTTAAGATATCCCCGATCAAGATCTAAGTATCCTGGTTGGGGCAAAGTTTCTTTTTGCTTTCTCTGTATGGCTGTTCTACATCTTTAAGCTCATAAAATCTCAGTTGGTGCTTAAAATTTTTGCCAATAAACTTAAGTCAGTTTAGAGGGCAAGAAGTTTTTCTGTCAATATGGTTTATTCTTTTTTGGTGAACTAGTATAAGCAAAAGCAGCAAAATGAAATTGTTTAGCTTCCTCCCTAGCATATATCACAGAATCACAGGTGCTTGTAAGTGCTTATATATATAGGTTCTTATAAGCTAGCTCTCATATCTCTGTATAAATACGTTTGCAAGATGATTTAAATTATAAATAGATGTGCGAGGAGAGGTGACAGTAAATGTAACTGTAGATAGTTCGTAGCAACATCTAAAGGCATCTTGAGGAAGTTTAGAGTGTTGCTACTATTGACTATTATGAGATGCCATTAGTAGTAGGGTTTTGTTGTAAGACGTTGAGTTGGTTTAAACATAAAGATTAAGGTACTCATTCTGTTTAATGAGTCAATATACATGCAGCCAATAATAATAAATATCCCTAGGAAAAAAAGCTCAGAACAACCAAGTGGTCTGTTGTTGTCGTTACAAGGGTATTTATCACACAGCTGTCCAAGCACTTGCTGTTTTATGGAGAAATCTTGATGGTTTTAAAAATGATAAATACTCTTCTTCCTTTGAGTTTATCTATTTAGTTTTCATCTGTTCTCCATTTCACCAGTCCCATTTCTGTTCGCTTTGGTCAGTTTCTTGCCTCGCCGAGAGTCAGCTCTGGCTGCCTTTCCCTGCCTCAGGTACTAAGATTCATTAGTCCCAGTATTCAAAGAAACAAATGCTTTGGGTTTTCTAAGGTGTTTCTCCTTGTAAAATTGTCTTTTTACATCCAGAAAACAGATCACTTTTCTGCTTTCCAATAACAGTTTTGCTGACTTACTTTCAGGCTTAAGTGTTTAAGTTCTCATTTGCCACAGAGCCGCTGTGAGGAGGAGGAGGTGGGGCAGGTCAGAGCCCCTGGTGCTCAGTGCAGTGAGGGACTAAGTCCTCCATCAGCTCAAAGCTATGAGGTGTCAGCCTGCTGGGGAGAGGCCAGCTCTTATAAACTGCTGGTAACCTCTCTGGAGCTACTTTGCCTACGCAATAATGATAAAAGACAGTGATCCCCTTCTTTTTCTGTATACTATTTTGATAATAACAGGCTCTGTTCTGTAAGGTCCAGCTTTCTTTTGCTTGCTGGGAGAAGCTGTGACTAGATGACAGAAATAAAAATGGGTTTGAACTACAGAAGATTTTGAGCTTTCCATCTAAACACCTGCCCTCTTTGAAACTTGGGGGACGTCTGTGGGACGTAGAGGTCATTGCTTCAGGTACAGAGTACAGCAATTTGTGTGCAATTAGAAAATTTCCTGGGCCTTCCCCTGGGCTCTTCTTCTCTTGATAACTACCTTGCCCAAGTGTGGAGAGGATAGATAGTCAGGAGAAGTACTGTACAGCTGACATTGTAGTTTGTTGTGTTGTAGAGGGAAGTGTGCTTCTATTGAGATTTGATTTATGAAGAGGTTTTAATGGCTGGTGTAGATTTCTTTAAAAGGGAAAGAAATTTATATGCCATTGATAATATATTGATAATTGATTGATGATTGATAATACATCTTGATTTGAACGTTTTCAGTGGTACCTTCGCTCATTCAAGGTTAAAGACCTGAACTGCATCAGTTTTCCCAAAGGACTGAAAAGTAAACTTTACTATGAAGTATGGCCAATAACAAAGAGCATGAGAAGAATAGTAGCAATACAAAATAAAATTAGGTTTTCACTAATGCTTTGTATCAGGTATGTTGACAAAAGTGGGTCTGGGAACATAAAAAGACAGACCAAGAAGCTGTGCTGAGTAGCTAAGTGAGCGCATTTCACAGACAAAGTATTTTTAGAAAATGCAGCTGGTAGTAGCATAAGTATTCAAATAGGCAGCAGAGGTGGCAGTCAGTGGTGAAAAGACTAAGGACAAAAAGTCTTCATTATTCAACTTAATATTCATGTTACCTAGCAGGTGAAAATTCTGTTACTCGGCTACTAGTTTGCATTTGCGTCACCTCTCTTTTATCACACAAAGGAACTCTACAAGAGAATCTATAAGGTATAGGCATAACATAGTGCTGGTAATGAAACTAAATTGTCAAAGTTTAATTTATCTTTCATTTTCCAGTTAAAAGACAGAAGGTAAGAATTAGTCTAAAATGGGCTCGTTTATATTCTTGCAAAAAAATGTTTCACTTTCAACTGAGTATTAATGCAAGAATTTTTGAAGTGTCATAGGAGCTTCTCTTCATTTCAGTCTGTATGTTTTCATTCACACAAAAGTAATTTTAAGGACTCTATAGCTATTTCTCATCAGTTATGTGATTTTGATCATATTGTCAGCAGTTGGGTGGAATCTTTGACCATGTCACATACGTATTGCAGAATACACTATTAAATTTTATCTTCAAAGCTCTTAAGGTCAGAACTGAAGTTCATGATAAGGAGTTCATTTATATTTTGAACTGTTAGTCAAAAGCTAAACCTCTGGATCATGTAAGCTGAAGTAATTGTTAATTTTAATTTTTTTTAAGTATTAGTTCAGGTTACTGACATTTTTCTCATTTCCTTAGGTTGACATAAACATAGGTTGAGAAGAGATGAGAGAAATATATTCCTCTAAATATTAATTCTAACAAACCACATTTTAGATATATATAGACTTTTTTTTTGTTTCTTTTGTACAAATGTACGGCAAAATGACAAAGCTTCTATGAACCAACACCAAAGGGAGCAGCAATTCCTTAAACTAGCACAGGCATTAACAGGAGGTTCTTATTTATAGGATTGTAATCAGGATGTACCTTCCACTGCACGCCAGAATGAAGAAATAACACATTTTAGCTAGGTTTGGCATGATATTAGCTGAAATCTTACGGCTAGTATTTTCAAAGAAAGTATTTAGTTTAGTTAAATCCTCCTTGCAAAAGATCAGAGCTTTTATAAAGAGTTTAACTTCATGATAGGTAAAGTTATTCCACAAACAGATTTTTCTAAAGTGTCATGGAATCAGCGCCCCAAAGAATCCAGATGCTAAGATGAAACTCATGATACAAACTTACAAAAAGACGTATTTTTGTAGCTACTACTCCTACCTAATCCCATTATGCACTTCAACTATGCGATCAGGAGTGGCTAACCTTTCACAATTTAGCAGCCATAAAAGCATAGCAGAGCATCTGTCATAAACTGCTGACATTAGCACTCTCCTATTATCTGTGTTCCTTTTTCTGCTTTGTCACCCCTACCTTTCTACACTATGGTCTGAACTACTTCACCTCCTGCCACAGCCTAACTCCACCTGTGTCATCTCACATTCTTTATTTCCTACCCCTGTTGAATTGGTAGCAGGAGCCAGTGGCTTGCACGGAGGGTGCTGTGCTCTTGCTTGGGAACATCTCTAGCATTCAATGGCAGAAACGTGCACTGCGTCCCACAGGAGGAGTTGCAAAGGCAGTAAATCCCACTCCCAACTTGATATGTAGATAATTATTCTTCTTGGCATTTATTTATTATTATTTGGAGAGTTGTGTTTTCACCGCGCTATAAGCACACTTGGCTTATAAGTAGCTGGTTGGTCACACCAGTTTAGTCTGAAGTATTATGGTACTACTACTTCCAAAAGTGGCATGCTAGCTAGGTTGTTTTAATAACAAGAATTTAAAAAATGGACTAAGCGCAAGCTTAGATTTATTAGCTTTGGCTGCTTGACATGCAGCTTGACCATTACTGGAATATATTTCTTGTACTTACTATAAAGGTGTTTTTGTGCCAGCCTTTTTGCCAAATAAATGCACCTTTAAAGTCATAAACTCAGGTCAGGGAAAGTTCCTCTTCAAGACTGTGAAAACAGGTTTTATCTAACAAATTGCCGTTGGTGAAAAATGACTTAAGCTTTTTACCTAAAGTGGGTGTTCAAGGTAGTATTTATTTCTTTGTTTCATGTTATTTCCATTTCCTTTTACTAGCACTACTTTATGGTCTAAATAGATTATTTTTTTTTCCCCTCTGCATTGCATGAAGAAATTATTACAAAATCAATATTCCCTTTTTTCCTGTAATGTTTTCTTGGTTTTATAATTGTACAAAGTAAGTCTACTGAATAGAAGTACGGATGTTTTTGCATACATTTTTCACATCCAGAATGTTGGACTATTTATTCTAAAGTTGATCTTAGTGTATGCTTCAGTTGCATATTTTCCAAACAGCAATTGACGGTTGGACTGAATTGAATAATTTTTAAAAATAGTTTTAATTTTATTGAAATTTTGTCATTTATCCAATGAAGTATACTAGTAAATTGCTCTGAGAAAAGTTTACAAGTTCCATAATCATTAGTCCCAACATAAGACAAGGAAAAAACCTATGTAGGTCATGATACGATGTTTTCAATAGCTGGTAATATATATTAGGAATCGCAGTCTGTCTTCATATTTCATGAGCAGGGGTCCAGAGAAGGTAGAATATGTGCAGTAACACGTTAACAAGAATATTGGAGGTAAGATTCTACACTGATGTCAGTCTTAGAGCCTACAGGTTCTGTCTTAATTTTCTTCAGTATGTGAGTTAATGAGTATTTCATCATTACTTTAGAATTCCAGATGCAAAATTTACAATTTCTGCATCAAATTGTTTGAACGTCTAACTTAGCCTCAGCTGAGGCTTTTGTGTGTTGTTTTGTTTAAGATGTCTGAGTAAACACTGTTGCTTTGAATGAAAGCACATAAAAATAAGTGCTTTGTGCCAAACCAGCAGTTTATTGTCCGTCTTGCATAAAATTATCATCCTTTCTCTTAAGAAAATCCTATTTCTTATTAGAAATAGTTTATTAACTCCTCATCAAAAAGATCTGTTGCTATGACGGGCAATCTGTAAAGTGGTATTCTGGTCTTAAAATTTACTTGTATTCTGAAGCTGGAGAAAGGCAAACATGTGCTCTGTTGCTGGCTACTAATTCACTGTTGGAAGAAGACACTTGCTGTACTTGAATATAATTCATGGAATGTAATATTTTTTTAAAACGTGTGCCTCAATTGACTGTGGCTTTCCAATTTTTAGATATCACTATATGATTTCCTGAATGCTGAATAGTTCTTTTCCTTTCATCAATAGAAAATGTCTTCCCATTGTGATAAATCTCTGAAAAGTATCCTGAAAAATATTCTTACTTTATTGGTATAGCTTTTAATACTACAAATGATACCATAGCATTTTTCTGTATTCATAAAACCTTTCTGTTAGTTTAAATACTAATATTCTTTTGCCAGTAAGATGCTCTTCTTTTGTTCAACAGAATCGCTGATTTTATTGCCTTCCAGATTATTAACCTGATTTATTTTGGGTAACACCTTTAAAGCAAAACATATCTAAATGATTTAAAGAGAGAAAGAGACTTGATATGGTAATTGAAATACAGGTACACTGCAGTGATAGTGAGGCTTTGAATGTTGTAGTACGACTTTGAATTAATTCTGGAATGAAAGATGAAAGGCTGAATTCCTTGATTTAACATGGTACGTGGCTGTCCCAGCTCCAGCGAAGCAGACTTCTTAGGATCAAAACTTGGAAGTATCAGGGATTATGGCTACCCTCCAGTTTGAGAAGCTGAAAACTAACACCAAAAGGGAAGGTTAGAAATGAAGTAGGTAGATAACAAAAGAATAAACATATCAAGCAATGCTTTACAAATGGATAATTTTGTCCGATAATCTGAGATTGTTGTTCTAAACATGGTTCCACATATACCTGCTTTCTCCTGAAATGAGAGTATTTTTACATCTCTGAAGTCTGTATCAAAATATGTAAAGTAGGTTTCCTATAACATGAGAAGAAGAGCTTATGCTAGTGCTGAAATGAGAGAAAAGAATGTGCTATCTCAGAACAGGTATACTGAGGATAAAGATTTTCTTTTTTGAAGTAGCAATAGTAAAACACAAAAGGAAAGGGAAGCGTCATCATGGATAGTGATGTTAAGGCTGTCCTGAAAATAAAAAAGCAAGAAACAGAGATTGACATTTTGTTTTCTGACAAAACCCATAATACAACTTCTTATCCCGAGATACACATCCCAGGTGTGTGCTAGCTCTTAAGAGCTGAACACAGTATTGGATATGTTCATCTCGTAGCCATTTCATGGGTTTCCTCCAGAGCATGTTATTTTGTAACTTGTACAGGTCTTTTTTAAAACATTTTGAAATGCAGTGGTACCTAGCAGTACCGATTGTAGTATACCCTTAGCATTGGAAAACTGTGATTTTTGACTTGGCAAAAAGATGTGTTTGATACTATTATAGCGTTTGAAAGGACCTGTCTCTTAACACAGGATGAGAAATTGAAACTATTTTCTCTGAAACATCTCGGCATTAGGCAGGTGTGACATGACTGGAGTCTTTGCCTTAATCCATGATGCTTCTTCCATTCCCAGTCCAAGATTATCATAGATGTAAAAAAGACAGTAATATATAACTTTTAGATATTTAAAAATTATATATGTAAAATATATTTTTATATGTATACAACATGTTGGGGGGTGTATATATATATTTCCTATTAAGGCAAAGTTAATTTTTAAAGCAACACATGCTTTTTAACCAGACCCATCACCACTATTTCATATATACTCCCCCTTTGCGTCCCTCAGCTTGCCAGACTTTTGCTCTTTTGTTTCTAAATAGAAAAAAAGATCTGTACGTAAAAAAGATAGTCAAGCCAATATGTGTACCTTATACAGATGTATATAGGATGCAAAAAAGAGAGGAAGACGATGAATAATTGGAGAGAGAGAAGGACTGAAGTATGATCTGATGTCAGATTTTATGAAGAGCAAAAGCAGCCTTCACTGAGCCAGCAGCCCATCCATACTGAAACAGTCTGTGTCAATCCACCTTTGTGGAAGTAATGCCATAGTTCGCCTCTTTTGGGATGGGAGAAATGAAGGTAAAGGAAGCAAATATACCATGTTGCTTGGGAGTTTCAGAGTTAGGTGTTACATAGCTGATCAGATGTAAGTCTGCATTTGCTAAAACTGTGTCCTCCTTGGTATATTCATATGATGTGGCTTTTATTTTTGGTATGATGTGGTGGATCGAATCAGTGTAATGTGATCATTTAAAAGCAGATTATTTTTATCGAAATTGTAAAAACATTCACCAGAGAAGTATAATGAAAACAGGCTTTTATTATTGTCGCATAAGAATGGGGAAGTAATGCAGATACTTTCTCAAAATTTTGGGTTACCAGGATTATTGGGGAAATTTGTAGATAACCACTTGCACACACATTTTCAGATTGTAGAATGTTTCCCTGATTTAAAAAAACAACCAATGCAACAACTTGCAACAGAACCTTGTTCTTATTCCAAAACAGTGTTCTCTGTCTACCTCTGTCATAAACATGTTTTTTGATAGGCTCACAGCGGGTTTATTTGCTTTGGTTTGACACTGGGCAAGTTTGATTCCTTTAGAATCAGGCTGAATGAAGGTTTCCTTTGCAGTATGTGCCATCTTATCTTATATACAAAATTTTTCGGATGACTTTTCACAAAGGTGAAAAATTCTCTTTTTCTTTTCGGCCAATAGGCTTCTCCTTGCTATTCAGCTAATGCCTTTCCCTGTCTTTGTAGTGTCTTAAAGTTAGCTGCTTTAACTACGATCTGATTATTTGTTCTTTAAGTTGCTTTTGTCATAGTGTCATAGTGTCATGTGCAGTTTAGTTGAAGACATTTTGTAGTCTTGTGCTTTTTTTCTTTTGAAGATTATCAAGGCTTTTGTCTTTTTTCTTTAAACATCAGTTTCTAAACACTATTAGGATAGTATATTGTATATAGCATTATAGCTTTATTTATTTTTGTTGTGGGCTTATCTGTTTACATACTCATATAAGAGTCTTTTAACACCTTAGAAGTTTGGAGGTTGTGTTACGTAAGCAAGCCACATTTAAGACACCAGAGATGTTGAGGGTGGCAAGGATGCTATGAAAATCTGATAAATAAGCCTTTGTTTTGTCAGTCTGGGTTGTGTTTTTACACACACTTTTATTTTCAAAAGCTTGATGTTAATGAAAACGTATGTGAAAAACACTGATAAAAGTAGATACAGCGAGAAAAAAAGCCTTGTGAATGTAGTATTTTCAAATGTCCTTTCATTAGTTAAGTTGTAATTGAAACTTAAACAGATTTTTTTAATAGATACTATGTTTATTTTAAGTACTAGTTATGTACAACTTTTTTATTGAAAAGAGCTCTGTAAAATCTGAGTTATCCCTTCTTGGTGGTATAAGTTTGAAGATAAGCAATTAATTGACAATATGGGTCAAAGTCTAATACTGAGAATATCTGTACTGGTGAATATAGAGAACTTAATTTCTTTTAGTCTGTTGTTTAGACTAGCAGGGCTATGTATTATATACTAAGCAAAAGTTGCTGAAAAATAAGTAGTAGATACTGTCATATGAGAGTTGCATATTCGTACAGTTATTTGGGATTTTGGTTGCTCCTTTTCATGCACATAGTAAATATGAATAGGGAAATGCACTTATAATATTAACATGAGATAAAATTGACTGCATCTGATTTGAATAAAACGTTAAGCCTGTTTCATTTTCTACACAGCTGCCAAGCGTGTGTATATTGTGTAGTGCTGCCTCTGAAATGGTTGAAAATCTGATGGGAACACTTGCAAAGGCAAACCAGTAAAGGGCACCAGCTGCTGAAAAGCACCTGCCGAGCCACTGTGGGAATAGATGCATCTGCCTGTAGCTAGAAGTAATCTAACAAAGTACCTGCTTTTACCTGTCAGGATTTTAATTTGTGTAAAGATTCAATCAGTGAAACTAATTCTGAATACTTAAAGAAAAGAAAAAAATCTGCAGTGTCTTTTTTTTGTGCAAAAGAGCACCACTTCTGAGCAATAGGAGTCTGTGAAGCTTCTCATTTCTCATATCTATTTTATGGCATATTTTTAATAAAAACAAACCCAGATGTGGCCGCCAAAAGTCTCAGCTACACTGTGCATAGCGTCTTACTAAAGGATGCAGTCTGTATGGAAGAGATTATGCTACCGAAGAGCAGGTTTCCAGTTTTTGTTTGGCTTAGTTTGAGAGACGGATCTCAGGGGGTTTCATGAAAATATATTTGGGTTTTTTTTCATTGCAGCATATTTGATTTGTTGTGGGTGGTAATGTGCACACAAAAATATGTTTTACAATCAGACGTCATTAGACTTATTTCCCAAGTATTTTTTAAAACTGTAGTACTTCTTGTCTTTTGATACTTGAACTTTCATTATTCCCACAAATTGGTGACTTCACCACACAGTTTCATCATCCCTCACCTACCTTTTATTTTCCTATGGCAGAACAGGTAGAAAAACTTCTGTGAATACTGCTGGTTTAGCTGGGATTTGGGAGAAACAAATAGCTGTTTTCTTGTAGGGTAAAAAAAAAACAAACAAACAAACCTGTTTGTGCTTGTTGTCTTCCCTTGTAAAATTTAGGATAAAGTTGTTTAACATCTATATTGTAAAATGGTACTGCCGCCTTGGTTAGCAGTAGTGTGAAATTAACTGCAATAGAGAAGAAAATTGAGTTGTGGAAAGATTATGACAGCAATAGTTATTCCTCTGGGAATATTCTTCTGTTTGCCGTTCTTTCATTTTTACTTGGTGAGGTAAAATTATTACTAGTTGCAACTATAATTACCTTTCACAGCACTCTGTTAGTTTTCCTGGGTTTTGTTAAGTATTTTTAGGAAGAAATAGTTTTTCATATGTTAGGGGAGAGCTAAAGTAAATAGTTTGAAAATATTATCCTGAAGTGACTTCTACATTAACAATTTAAATATTTGTTTCTACATGAACAGTTAGAACTGATGCCTTTGTGTGCATAAAATAGTATTGGCTTAATTAGGGTTTATTTAAAAATAAAAATACTGAAAGATATTTATACTTTAAAAGTATATAATAATATGAAGTGCTGTTACCCTTCTCTTAAAGACAGGTTTAAATTTGCTTTCAAAGGAAGACAATATTTAGGCTCCAAATAGTGATGCTCAACTGACTGTAAATTGAGTGACTTTTGTTTATGTATTAAATTTTGTAGAGTAAAACCAATGACCAATAGAAATCCAAAAAGCATTTCAGATAGAGATGTTCTGCCCCAGTGCAGCTGCATGTAGCTCAAAGAAATCCAGCTTTCTGGTTCACAGCATTTCTTCCTCTTGTACTTAATCGCTGTAATATTTGAAATCCAATTATATCTACGTGGTGACTTTGCAGCTGTTATGTTTGTTGACCTCATTAAATGATCATAATAACTGAAATATTTAAATTGAGAAAACAACTTGTTAAATGTTCATTTTTCATTCTTTAGGGAGGCACATTTATGTCATTGACTGAGTATATAAAGACTTTTTGGTATAAAGCACATGCAGATATCTAAAGTTTTTAATGAAAAGAACTCAAAGTAGTTTTAGTCATTTTGATAATTAAGACTGGGGAGTAAATAATGTGCTTATGCTGTGTCCTGTTTAGGAGATAGCTATTTCTCAATGGAATTTCATAGTATGAGTGTGGAAGAAGAATGCAGTAGTCTGCTTTATTTTGATAGCATACCTGAAGGCAAGCTTTTGTTCTTAGCAGTAATTGGTCTTCAATTTAGAGAGAAATACAGGATAGTAGTTTAAATTCTAATCAAAATTATACTCAAGATTAAAATTGTTTTTCAGTTTTAAGAAATATAACCTCAAAGATGAGGGAAGCATATGCTAATACTGATATGCTGTAACATTTAAAAGATTAACTCTCACTGAAAATATTTTAGACAAATTATAGTTTGTCTGATTTTAATGTTTGTCTTTAATTAGCACAAGTTTCAGTACTCTCCTTGAGACATGAATCTCTTATCTAGGATAAGAATGTCCCAGGTCTTTTAGTAATAGAAATGGGACTGAGATTGTCCGTCGAGGGATTCAGTTATAAATTGCCAAATGGTTTTAAATGCTTTTAAAAGATTTTTGGGATAGAGGACCTACATGACTAGAAGATTGACTTTATATTTGATAGGCTATTCATCTCAGACTTGCAGTTTCCATTAACCTCAAGATCACATGGTGACTGCTAATGTAGTGGAAGTTTTAAAATTTTTGAAGAGTAATAGTTTTTTGAGGCCACAGAACAACAGGGAGCAACAAGTAATATAAAGTCTCTTAAAGCGGGAAACAGATTTTGTGTGTCTGTGTGTGTTTTGTATCTTATTCTAACAAAAAACTTTTTCTGAATTCTAACAGGAAAATTGGAATTACCCTGGCAATCTTTCAGTTAGAATATTGAAACTGAACACATCGAATAAAAGTGGAGTTATGTTTTCTTTTCATATGAATAAATAGGTGTGCTTTGTATAATAATAACAACAACAATAATGGTAGAAACCATTTCTTTCCTCTGTAGCGTGTTGGAAATTAATCTGGAGAAGGGAAATAGGAACTTTTCATTTGCAGGAAACAAAATATAGAGGAAGAAGATTTTATTTAGCCATTCGTAGGAATTACTTATAATTGAACGTAATATAATGAAGGAAACTTCTGTGCAAATATTCCTCCTCTGCTTTTGTTCCCTGAATCTGAAAAGGATGGGGATTTTTTCTGAGTCATCTGAGACTATGTAGGAGATAATTTCCTGTGTTCCTGATTCTTCTGCCCCTTGCTTTTGACACCTGTGGACCTTTCTGGACCTCTAAGCACGAGACTGTCTCCCTGCCATGCATAATTCTTAGATGGAGACTTTTTGGCTTGTTGTCAAAGGTTTTCTTTAAGCTACATAAGAATGCCTCTTTCAAGTTTGGCATCACTAATTTGCCTACGTCAGAAACAAGTCTGTTTAGCATATCAATAGCTACTATAGCAGCAAAACAAATAGTCTGGTCCAGGTATAGCCTGCTGCATGTATCCTTTTCAAAGTCTGTGTGAAAGCTCTGTTAAATCTGTAGTGCTATTTGCAAAGTAAGAACTATCTTCTTCATCAGCTTTCCATTTTTTGTGATTCTGTAGTTTTCAGTGTCTTAATTTTCCATTAATCTAAATCCCGAGAATTGGTGAATGGAAATGTCCAGATGCAGCCCTTCAGAAAGTTTTGTGTCTTTATCCAGACCCATATCTCAATCATTCACAGAAGTCTGTGTGGTATGGGAGGGTCTGAACTTTGATCCCTTTTGTCTGATGTCTGTCTCTTCCTCATGGTCACCATTTTTCAGGTTTGGCCAAAAACTGTGTGCTTTTTTCTGTCAGTACTCTCCATCCCTACTAGATTTTCCCGTTATCTGTCCAGGCTATGCAGCAGTCACACCTTTTTTGAGATGAATGTATGCCCTCATCCACACAACTTACTGCTTAGAAATCTTTTTTCTTTTTTTTTTTTTTTTTTTCTTTCTAGTGGCTTTTTTTTTA
>VUYV01000172.1:550684-770189 GCA_008711295.1 Anarhynchus alexandrinus
TTTTTTTTTTTTCTGATGCTACTAGTGGCATATTCTTTCAAAACTGCAACAAGAATATGGAAGGAAAAGAATAAATTAGATCTCTCTTGATATGACACAGTTGTTTCAAAATTCTGCCAACTGGTTCAGAAATGGTGATTCATGCAAGAATTCAACTTTCAAAAAGTAGTTTGTGTGTACTTTCGTATCATACCATAATCTCTTTATTTGGGAAAATTTAGATAAAATATTTTATATTGGTTGCATGAATGGGCTTTAGTTTTTGTGGTGTGTTAGTAGAGTAACTTTTTTCTCACCAGTTGCCAGAACTTTGTAATTCCTTTCATACTGCCCTTGTTATCTTTCCTTATTTGTTGGATTTCTCCATTTTTCTTGCATTGTCTATATTCTTGAACAACTAGAATAGGGTTTTCTGTATTAACTCTTTGATTACAGTTGCTTTTGAGACAGTGTGCCTCTAAGAGTGATTTTTTTTTTTTTTCCTCTTTCCTTTTAAAGAGATGCACTGTGTTTTCCCAGGGGAATAAATTAAGGAAGCAATATGCCATCAGCAGAGCTAGGAGTCTGTTTTAGTTGAATACAAGTGTAAGAAATTCTAAGTGTTCTCTGACTTGAAAAAAAAAATAAAATCAGTAGAATAGGCTGTGGTGTATAAACATCAGTTTCCTCATTGTTCCATGTAGAAAAGTCAGGGAGATGGTGGTAGTGGAGATGTCAATATGTAGCAATCCAATAGGAACCTTCCTGTTAAGGGTAACAACATTTTAAGTGTTTTAAAATTCTTAGAGACTTTCGTATTTCACTCTTCCATGCTCTTAGCATTTTATAGCATTAAGTTATTTTTTAATTTTAAAGGAAAGGAACCCTCTCTATTTGATACTGTTGATATGGATGAAACGTGAGAAAATTAAATTCAAATCCTTCTATCCTCATAAAATTTTAACTTCTGATGTTATTAGGAAATGCCACAACTGTCGCCAATTTTCTTTTTGCTATTTTCCTACTAGCTGCATTACTTCAAGGTAATTTTTGTGTGTAATTCACAAATGGCATCAGAAAGCTCTAAGAGGAGGTTGTGTTCTGATCTCCATTTCATTGCTATAATCTGGAATAATCCTCTTGTCATCAGATATTTTTGAGTTTACAATAGTGTTACTGAAATCAGAATCTTGCCTGTGTGTCTATTTGGATGCCAAAAATTATGTACATTTGCTGTGCTGTAAAAACAGTTGCTTTTATGGAAAAGTCTTTCTGAAACACTTTGTTATCTGTTTCCTCAAATCAAATCACCAGAGGGTGTAATCATTCTGTCTGTAAACTCCTGTTATATTATAACTAGGCTGAGGAACACAACAATTCTCCCAGTGAGGGGAGGAGATTCCCCGGGCTGTTTCAGTGTTTTATCTCAGAGCAGTGAAAGCCTTGGAGCTGTGGTGCTTTCCCATCATTTCCATCAAACTGATTCTGGGTCTATACATGCAGAAGTCTTCGTTTTTAATCTATACATTGAACCGAAGACTATTTCTCAATGTTGTATTTTTAATACAATAATAGCGGTTGAATAATTCAGAAATCTGTAGAAAAAGTATGACTGCTGCAGTTGTGTCTATAGTGTAGCTTGTCAAGAGAATAATTTAGATAATGTTGGTGGCAACGTATCCATAGACTTAAAAGGATTTTTGTTGAAATTACTTCAGGCATGTTAGCTCTTAGCTGTCATATATGAAGTTAAATATTTTGTCTAAAAACTCTTGCTTTTGAATAGATCTCTGTTCTTTCTTCAAGAGAGCAGATGGTAAGACTGATGATTTAAAACAAAAAAAAAGAAAACAACAAAAAAACCACAGACATGGTGTTTTTTTATTCTTTGATTATTTTTTTTTTATTGGCTGTTTTTTTTCAAGGAAGTGCCTAAGTTACCATAGTTAGTAGGAGACTAATATACTAGTAGATTTCATGGCAATTTGTTTTTTAATGGGACTGTTCTGCACTTCCTCTGGATGGAGACTGGTTCTTCTCTAATGAAAGTTTGTTTGTTGAAGAGCACTCGCTGTTACGACCTATCCAGAATTTTCACATTTCTGAGAACTGAATAACTGTCAGAAAAATAACAATTTCAGTGTCTTGGCAAACATGAAGTCTGAAAGTCTGGAGGGGAAATGTTTAATCAGGATTTAAAAGCAGCATTCCAAATAAAGTAAAACCATGGTAATTTTTGTAGTTTGTGTGCTATGATAACTTTAAGCAGAGGTATTCCTTTCATATATAATGAACATATATATATGGACACATTTTTATGCTTGTGAACTCTCTGTCAGAATGTAGGAAAATTTTGCAGTGTTTGTTTTGAATTTAATGACATTAATATAACTTGAAAGTATGAAACTTTCCCTGGTTTCTGATGGCTACTACTACTTAAATACCTATTGCATTAACCAGTGAACGTGGTGAAGATTTTAAAAATCAGTCTAAAAAATGGTGTTTAATTCAAATTAAAAACATATTCAGCAAAGTTTCATGGGCAGTGATCCTTGTGTTCTATAGGATGTTAGAGTATGATTTTATCCTTATGGTTCATCATCTGTCATTTCTAGGCATTTCTTCTGGCTTCTTAACGTAATTAGGGACTGGAGCATCTTTCATGTGAGGAGAGGCTGAGAGAGCTGGACAAGAGGAGGCTCAGGGGTAGTCTTACAAGTCATGTGAGAATGATTAGCAAAGAGGGAGCCAGACTGTACTCAGTGGTGCCCAGTGACAGCACCAGAGGCAGTGGGCGCAAATTAAAACACATGGAATTTCATCTGAACACAGGAAAGAATTTTTTTTTACTGTGAGATGGTTAAACACTGGTACACCATGCCCAGAGAGGTTGTGGAGTCTCCACCCTAGGAGATATTTAAAACCTAACTGCACAGTCCTGAGCCACCTGATGTAGGTGACCCTGCTTTGAGCAGGGGGGTTGGAATAGATGATTTCCAACCTAAGTGATTCTGTGATTACCACTAATAGTGACATGGATAGCCATACTATGCAAGAACTGATTTTAATTCTACTCTAGTCACTTGTGGCACGTACAGCTTTGAAACCAGCTGCTGGTTCTCTGATGCCTTTTGTTACTTGCATCTGCCTGCTGTGTTTTACTCCAAGCTTCCTTTATAGCACATAACTCTTCAGGTACTACACTTTGGAGGAGACATAATTTGTACATACTTGAAGAAACTGTAATGCTGATTATGGCCCAAAGTCAATCCTAAGCTCTATTTGGCGTGCTTGTATAATTTTCATATCTTTGTGTATGCTACTTGTTTGTACAAAAATTGTCCCCCTAAGTCCAGTGAATTCTCAGTGATATGATTTGGTGCTAAATGGAGCAGATCCAAACATCATGCGGTTTTTCTTTTACATGTTATGAGCCTTTGCTTAAAATGTATATACGCATTCTGAAAGACAACATTTCAGTCTTTGGGATGGGTAGGAAATTACATTCTCAAATAGTACTCCTAAGATAATATCAAAATAATTTGACCTTTATGGTATTTAAATAGTTATACTTTTATTTATTTATTATTGTTCCTAAATCTCGTGAGCTACCACCTCTATGAAAGTAGCAGAATATGAGAAGTATCATCAGGAGAGGGAGGATGTGGAATTCCCCAGGAGTAACATACATGTTTATTTCTGAATGTACCTTCAGTAGAAAAATAGGTTTTACACTGGCACAAAAGTGCTGTAAGTGTATACATGCATAATTAGAAAAAAAAAGCAGTGGGGACTAGTAAATGTTCATAATTTGAAGGGATAGTGGGAATGTATTTATTAAAATGTGTATGTGTATATACATGTGTGTGTATATATATATATATTTGTGTGTGTGTGTATAAGTGCGTATGCATAGATACATGTTTTAACCAACAGCATTCCAAAGTACAGCAATGGGGAAAGATGACCTAGAGATTGTTTACATGCCAGGGTGAGGGACATCTGAACTTAATTTCCTGAGGTTCATGAATTTTCTGTAAAACAGCATGGATTAGTCATGGTATTACCAGTTAAATCAATTATCTTTTTATCTGAAAGTGCAGTAGAACAACTGACTGCAGAATGGGATTTGTTGCATCTGAAATATGTAAGACCCTTTGATTAAAATATATCTATGTTAAGATTGAGCCAATGAGTAGGGGAAATGCTGAAAATTTAAACTTGGTTTCAGTGCAGTAGATTATCTTTATGATAAATGGGGAGGAATCTTACTATTTTGTTATAGTACAACAGAAATAGTCATCATTGTGGAATATTTATTTCAGGTAGTTTTATGCTATGGAAATTAGGACAAATGTTTAAAATTTATTTCAGACCATGAGAAAATTTGTTTGGTATTAAATGGAAACTGGAAAAATGAATGTGGACAAGACAAAATCTCTTTTAAAATGAGGAATGTAAAGAGAATGACTTGTAGATAAATCAATAAAATATGATAATTCTAAGGGAGATAACACCCAAACATATTTTCTAGGTAAATTGCTAAGAATTAAATATGGTTATATTTTTTTCTAGTGTTGCTCTGGATAGATTAGATAAGACCTATTATGCTCTGTCTGTGCACACCAATACTAAATTTAGAAGCTGCTACTAAAATGCTGGCATTGTACCTTGAAGTTGACTTAAGACCACTTTAGGCCACCAAGTGACAACTTGTGATACTGAAGTTAATTGCATCTGACAAGCTGTTTCTATCAACTAGTGTTAATGCACAAAATGATAGGGAGAGTGAAAGAAGATCTTGGTTTTTAATGGAACTTGTAGTTAGCACTCTCTCGTTCTGGGTGAAGGAGAGTGCCATAGACCATAGCAGGTTTCGGAGGTATGCCTAGGGAAAAAAGTGACTATCTTCTGTATCATATTTATTAAACTCTGTAGAACTACAAGGGCTGGCTAATGAATTGCATGACTAAAACTGTCTAACGTGCTGATGGCCTGTGCTATTTAGAACAGACACCACATTGTTAAAGCAGTTGTGTTTCTGAGCAGTAGCTTGCATGCAGACTGAATCTTGAATGATGCTTTAATGACTGTAACAGTTTTGTCCTATTTTTAAATTGCTGTTAGAGCACCAACACACAAATATCTTTTTAATGAAATGACTAATTTAGAATATCTTCGTTAAGTGTAATCTCATTTACTCGTAAATGCATTAGTTGTAATAGTAAATTCCTTGGGAAAGAATTGGAAAGCTTTCTGAAGTAAAAATAAAGGTTTTATACATCCATATCAGAGCTGCCTTGAGTATCATCTTCTGGTTTGTGGAAATCGTTGCTTCTCAGTGGTCTTTCAAATTGATTCATGCTTATGTAAAAATGGCACCATCTTAGGAACAAAATTGTGTTTGTTGAGAATAGCACTCACATTGTATTCTGCTTAAACTTCCTTTGGTTTGTGTAGAATTCTAGGGATAATTCAGCTATTGAACAGCAAGCTGAGGAATGTTGCACCTCATTCACCTTCAGTAAAAAACAGATCCTGCCACCCAGTGGCTACCACTTCTTTAAGCAAGAAAGGGATTTCACTACTTTATCTGAAAAAGAATTGGTCTGTAGAAGTCTTGACTGCCAGTTATATGCCAGGTTGGAAGATACTGTTTTCAGCTTTCAAATTAGGTAGTTTGTCCAAGTGACAAATTAAAAAAACCAAGTCTTCTATTATGTTTGTCAAACTGTAGACTTCTGTGCATGCTGTTGCATTTCTGTCCGCTGTCTGGTTTTTTTTTGCTTACTGATTTTTAGAGGCAGAACTACTGTTTTTGCATTATGCACTTAGCTGTACTTACTGTTTGGAATAAAATGAAGTTCTGAGGAAGGGTAATCTGTAATATTTTTTCAACCAAATGGGGAGTTGGTTTGGAGAAGTCTTAAGATACTGTTTTTCTCTGGAATTACTTTCTCTTGTAGCTTTTTTAATCCTTAATATGTTCCTGCAGAGTCATCTTTCAAGGCATATTATACATTGACTGTGTATTGTGATCGTGAATGTTGTGTATTGATTTGTCAGTGCCTACATTTTTCTTTTGAGTTGCTTGGAAATTAATCAGTGTGTTGAATGAAAGTCTAGATTCTGGTCATAATACCATTATTTAAAAAAATGCTTATAGTTCTTAACTAGCCTTTTACAGGTTTTATTTTTTATTAATCTTTATTCCACTCTTAATGTTCCCATTTCAGTCAGCTTAGCATCTTTCCAGAAAACAAGCTGCGGTTCGTTTTTCTAATTTGTTACACAGATTCCTCTGGTGTTTCTGGAACATCTGTTTGTTTATGGCTGCTTACCAAGTCAATCTTAATCCATGGTGTTACTACTTTCCAGTAGGAAAAAAAGAGAGGAAATTATTTTTATTTATCTAAATATTTATTTATTTTTGCTAACAGTTACATGTCCCAGGGCTATAGTATATGTAATTTCTTCCAAATGTAGAGTAAAAAGATGTCTTACACTGCCAACTTAAAGATTAAGTGAAGCTGGAACAATATATTGCTACAGGCAGTAGTTTTAGAAAACACTTAAAGACATACTTTATTTAAGGGTATTAATAATCACACAACTGTAAGGAGACAGAATCACAGAATGGTAGGGGTTGGAAGGGAGATCATCTAGTCCACCCTTCCTGCTAAAGCAGGTTCACCTAGAGCAGGTTGCACAGGATTGCATCCAGGCAGGTTTTGAATATCTCCAGAGAAGGACACTCCACAACTTCTCTGGGCAACCTGTTCCACTGCTCTGTCACCCGCAAAGTAAAGAAGTTTTTCCTCATGTTCAGTTGGAACTTCCTGTGTTCCAGTTTGTGCCCATTGCCCCTTGTCCTGTCGCTGGGCACCACTGAAAAGAGTCTGTCCCCATCCTCTCGACACCCACCCTGTAGATATTTGAGCATCTATGACATCCCCTCTCAGTCTTCTCTTCTTCAGGCTGAACAGACCCAGGTCTCTCAGCCTTTCCTCATAAGAGAAGTGCTCCAGTCCCTTGATCATCTTTGTAGCCCTCCACTGGACTCTCTCTGGTAGTTCCTTATCTTTCTTGAACTGGGGAGCCCGGAACTGGACACAGTTCTCCAGATGTGGCCTCACTAGGGCAGCGTAGATGGGGAGGATGACTTCCCTGTGATTCTGTGATTCCCTCGACCTGCTGGTCGTGCTTTTTTTAATGCACCCCAGGGTACCATTGGCCTTCTTGGCTACAAGGGCACATTGCTGTCTCATCGTCAACTTGTTGTCCACCGGGACTCCCAGGTCCTTCTCTGCAGAGCTGCTTTCCAGCAGGTCAATGCCTAACCTGTACAGGTGCATGGGGTTATTCCTTCTTAAGTGCAGGACCCTACACTTGCCTTTGTTGAACTTCATTAGGTTCCTCTCCACCCAGCTCTCTAGCCTGTCCAGGTCTCGCTGAATGGCAGCACAGCCTTCTGGTGGTCAGCCACTCCTCCCAGTTTTGTATCATCAGCAAGCTTGCTGAAGGTACACTGTCCCCTCATCCAGGTCCCTGATGAATATATTGAACAAGACAGGACCCAGTATCTGACCTCTGGGGAATACCACTAGCTACAGGCCTGCAACTAGACTCTATGCTGCTGTTCAGACCCTCTGAGCTCTGCCATTCAGCCAGTTCTCAGTCCACCTCACTGCCCACTCGTCTAACACACGCTTCCTAAGCTTACCTATGATGATGTTATAGGAGACAGTCTCAAAAGCCTTGCTGAAGTTGAGGTAGTCAACAGCCACTGCTTTCCCCTCATTTACCCAGCCAGTCATGCCATCACAGAAGCCCTGTATGTGTAAAGCTGCATGTGTTCAACTGTGTGACTGTGAAAAATTCCTGTTGTTATTTTCTGAAGATGCTTACAACTGACTTCATTTAGACAACTGTGTTTCTGCTTTTGTTTAAAAACTGCTTCTTTGCACAATATGTATATTATTTAATGTAGTGCTTTGTTAATTCAGTTCTGTAATCACCAGTTCTGTTTGTGAGTTCTCTCCATAGATCCTTTATTATAAACACTGTAAACAGTGTGAACTTTACAGTGTTTATAATAGCTTCTGAAACCAATTAGATGGAATGTGAGGGAAAAGGAAAAATATAACCCATTTTCAAAGACCTGTCAAGAAATCTCAAAATGAAGTAACAGGCAAATTAGAAACCTAAAAGGACTAAGGAAGCCATGAAAATAGCTGATTGAACCCTGATAGCATTAATGTAATCAGCAAGTCTCCAGGAAACCCATTAACACTTTATAATAGTCTCATTCATGAAGATGAAATGAATTTTGAAGATGATACACCAAGTAAACATTATGTATACAAAACTTGGTGCAAAACAAATATGCTAAGTAAACTGTGAAATAACATTAATAGTGAAAACTGTTGTAATCCTGAAATTCAGCCACTTTAAAAAATTGAAGAAACTTGATAAAAAGTACTGGAAGTACTTCCATTGGATACTTTTTTTTTTCTTCACCAAAGACATTTTAGAATAGATATGTGAATATATTTGAGATGTTTCAGTCCTATAAGTACAAATTCAATTTGTGATTTGAATGGAACTTGTTTTTTCAGTGTTGCATGAGAAGTTTCCAACCTGTAAGCTTTGCTAAGACAAAGGTACTGCTAAATTGAAAATAACATTTTTCAAAAAGAAACAGTGTGTTAATTACATAGCATTTTCATTAACTTTTATATCAATGAATATTGCTTTTTAATATTTCAAGTCCTCTGGAATAAAACTACAGGTGGTCAGTCACTAAATACATCATTTCTCTACATTTAAGAGTAAAGCATTGTCATGTATTGTGAAAATGGTGTATTAACCTAAGTTTGTAATTTGTATCTCCAAGAAGCTGCAGCAAAGTGATAGACCGAGTGCTGTTTGTCACAAAGTTAAATAAAATAGTTGATTTGAATAGCCAATAAAGCTCTCATTCCTAAGCTTGCATTACTCGAGGTAGTAATGAATTGGGTCCTGCTCAAATAATTTGCTTAGAATTGGAAAGAATATTATTAGTATTGGAGAGACTATTAGCACAGCAAATGACTGTGAATTAACTAAAGCGCCCAGAATAATGGAAAGGGAGATCTTCAGAAGGTGCTTTCAGGACTGTTCTTTACAGTGAATTTGTACTTTAGTGGTTTCTTACAATTAAAATAAAAATTATAATCTTCAAAAATATCGGTAAGCTACTTTTCATGATTATTAGTAGAAGCAGTGCAGTAATTAAATCTGGAGAAAGGAAATAATTCTGTGCTCTGCCATCTCTTTTAAGTGTCTGTGGAAAGTAACTAAGGAAAAAGCAAGTTTATTAGAAAATTAACTTTATATCTTAAAGGTCTGTTCTTCAGTTGCAAAAATTTTAGAATCTTCAAATGCAAACATTGTAACTATCTATAGCAGTTCTTTCTTGTTGAAAATCTCATTTTTCAGAGAGACCAAAAGGAACAAAATAAATATCTTTATAGTTGATGATTTTTACTTTATAAGATTTAAACATCATTAAGCTATAATACCTATAATTGCCTATATTAGCTATATAATTTAATTTTTGAAAACATCCCCTTAATTTTATTTGGGACTACACATACAAGTTTTATGTTCTTTTTGGAGGCTGCAGTTTGTTGTAAGTATTGTTGGAGAAAGGTCTGAACGTTTCAATTGCAAGATGGAGATTTCCTCAGAAGCAAAGTTGTTACTGAATTTGTGTGTATTTGCATAATTAAACTTTATTGCGCAAAATTAATCATAAACAATTTTTTTAATCATCTCCTTTTTCAGCAGGTTCCTGTGTATTGGTGTAGAGTAGTTGTGGTTTGTCATCTTAGTTTTAAAGCTGTATATTCTTCTAATCTCATTATTGCTGTTTTACTGAAGTTCAATTATTAAGGGGTCTTTATTTTACTGTATATTAGTTTTGGTCACACTCTTGATTAAAAACAAATTAAATGCTGAAATAGCATGCAGCTAAAGATTTTGATTGGTTTTAGGGGATGTTATCCTGCTATATTTTGTTTTCCTTATGCATTCGGTATTTGAAGGTTGAGCAGGGGTGGTATCCTCAAAATAAAAACCTTGGAATAATAAATATATTGCAACAGGTACCCTAAGTTCTGTTACCATGTGTTCTTTTTTATATGATTAATACATGTATACACACACATAGATGCATATATATGAAAAACCCAAAATATGTGTGTTTTTTGTTTTAACAGATTGGTCAACTTGCTTTTAAAGGTATGAAAAGACTAAACCGAATCCAATCTATAGTTTTCGAGACTGCCTACAACACAAATGAGAACATGCTAATCTGTGCCCCCACTGGAGCTGGGAAGACTAACATTGCCATGCTGACAGTCCTTCATGAAATTCGCCAGCATGTCCAGCATGGTGTTATCAAAAAGGATGAGTTTAAGGTAGGAGCTTAATGACCAAGTAACAGCTTTTTAACTTGTAAGGTAAAACCCATTACATCTTTTACACGGAACAGGAAATCGGGAATTTTTCAAGGGTATTACACTTTTCCAAGTCAAAGATAAGGCTAGTTTTGATTTACTTCATTACTGTTAAAGCTATTCTTATTTGTGTTCTAAAAATCTTATTATGCGAGTTAAAAGCTATGAAAATGCATTTAGCTTTGATGCAGAACCAATTTTCAAAGTGATGAGGCTGTATAAACAAAATCCATTGTCCTTTAAACAGCTGCACACTTATCCAACAAAGATAACTACTTTTCATATATCACTATTAAGATTTTTCACTGTAAGTGCCTGGCATCATATTTCACAATAAATTGTGATTTGTAATGGTTGCCATGAAACAAACGACTTTGTGGGGTTTGCTCATTTATCAAGTGAGTGTCCTTTTGGTGCAGATTGTGTATGTTGCTCCTATGAAGGCTTTGGCAGCTGAAATGACAAATTACTTCAGCAAGCGTCTGGAACCACTAGGCATTACTGTGAAAGAATTGACTGGTGATATGCAACTGTCAAAAGGTGAAATTCTGCGAACACAGGTATGAATATTTTAAAATATTGTTCTGTGTGTATTCCTCTCTCTTCATAGGTACGCTAGTCTTTTTATAAAATTTGTTGTAAAAGTATTGATGAAGCAGCTGAAATGTTATTACTGAGTCTGTAATTGCATTGGTTGAGTTCTAAAATGTGACTTTCAATTCAAAGCGATTAAACATTAATACATGTGAAATATCTTAAGCAACGGGCTCATTAATGGGCTCATTTTTGGTTTCCCCATTTAGTCTTATTAGTACAGCACCCCACTTCCTTATAACCTCTGTATAAAATCTTAACTGATTTCCAGCTTGTGAACCTTAGTGAATTGTGCCCCTGCCCTTTCAGGACTATAAGCCAAGTATTGTATGTATGTGTTCACAAGTACCTAACATACCAACTGAAAGATGGGAGATTCAGATTAGATATCAGGAAGAAATTTTTCACTATGAGAGTGGTGAGACACTGGAATAGGTTACACAGAGAAGTTGTGGATGCCCCATCCCTGGAGGTGTTCAATGCCAGGTTGGATGGGGCTTTGAGCAACCTGGTCTAGTGGGAGGTGTCCCTGCCCATGGCAGGGGGGTTGGAACTAGATGATCCTTTAGGTCCCTTCCAACTCTAACCATTCTATGATTCATAATTTCAGATTTGGCATTCTTTGATAATAACCATCTTTGAAAAGTTGAAGGTCTGGTCTGCAAATGGTATATTCTAGATAAATTTGAAATGCTGTAACAACATTGTTGCAAATATGTCAAAATAATACTTAGCTTTTTTTTTTTTAATTTATTTTTAAAAGTTAATAAAGCTGTAGGTTCCTGTTAATGGCTGATCTTACTTTTCCTTTTTAAGGAATGAGGAAAAGTATAATACATCACTAGGTTAAACATTTTAACATTCATAGAAGTGAATAAAATCTACTTTTTTAGCCTTATAAGTAGTATTGCGTAGATGGAATTTTTCTGTTTTAGCAGATACTTATTGACATATTTATTTCAGGCAAATGCTGTTCATGTCAATGAAATATCATTTTTCCAAAATATTGAGATCCTTTAACATCTGTTCTTACATCAAGTTCATTGTACTTACCCTTCCTCCTCCTACCTGGTCCAAGAGGCAGAATAAGACTTGATTGTATTATCAATATGAACATTTACAAATGGAAGTTGTAGTAATTACTGATTCAGATGAGTTACGTTTTGCCAGTCTTAGCTTTGATGTATTTTACATTTTATGGTGAGACTAGAGATAAGTCTTCACATGACAAGATGTCTGTATGTAATTAATAATAAAGAGGACCACTGCAGTAATCTAGTATGAAGGCCTGGATAACAGTCTTTGTTAGAAGACGTTTATGTATACATATTGATGCAGTCTCAATGCTGCGATAACCAATAAATAACAAAGCAATATCAATGAGTGTCATGGTTTAGGCCAAATTGGCTACTGGGGACCTGGGGGACCCCAGATGGGACCGACAGGTGCTCCCCCCTACCCCTCTTCAAGGAGAGAGGCAGGGGAGGAAAAAGAGACTTATGAGTTTAGAAGGAACTAAACTACTTTAATGAAATATTAATAATAAAATAAAAAGAAATGAAAAATATATACAAAACCATACCAAGCTCCCGAGATGACAATTACGACACCAGCTGGCACTGGGGCAGTCCCAGGCTGGACTCAGTGACGGATGGGAACTGGATTCCGGATCTGGATTCCGGATCGGGATCACAGGCAGACGAACGGAGTCCTCCTCAGACATTGGCCATTGAAGGAAGAGAGAGCTGACCCTTTGATCCCTCAGCTTTTATACTGAGCGTGAGGCAGATGGGGTGGAATACCCTGTTGGTCAGTTTTGGGTCACCTGTCCTGTCCGCTCCTCCCTGCAGGTGGGACCCCACTATGCTTTTCTGCTTCCGACCCTCCAACGGAGCAAGTAACAAAGTTGATTGGCCTTGGGTGTTAGAGCAATAAGTATAAGCAAGAGCCTCTCTGCATACCATGCCTGGGCATCAACTATAAACATTGGTCTTATCACTCTGAGAGAGTGAACATTGTCTGCACAAGATGCTGTTAATTTCAGGAATTAGAAGAGGCCCAGCTAAGAAGCGAAGTTACTGAACAAAATTGGTCCTGTTTTACCTCAAACCAGGACAATGAGTAACAACAATATCACTGGTACCTTATCAGAATTACTTTGCAACACCATCTTCCTAAAATTTGGGTTTACAAAATAAAAAAACTTTCCAATAGGGACTTTTAAATCATTGAAATTATTTACGTAGACCAAATTATCATTTAAAATTACTTCCTGTTTTCACAATACTTTTCAGCTAGGGCACATCATCAAGTAGGTCAGAGTTTTAATAGCGAGAGAGCATATGTAATCACTGGCAAAACTGAAGTGACAGTGGAAAAGCCTGCTCTGAATCTAACTACAAAGTTTGATGAACAGGATGAATGTAGAATGGAAAAGTGCTATTTTCTCTTGCTCTCCTAGTTTGCAACATAATTCATAAAATCTCACCTCATTACTAAAACTCTGCTTACATCCAGTAAAGAAATAATGAAAGAAAAAAACCTGCACAAACTATTTCAGGCATTATTAAGAAATATGTATGGAAAATAGTTTACAAAGTTGAAATTTTATTACTATAGTAATGGGAAATTATTAATATATACAAAGTATTAATTTAGAGCAATATAGTAACTTAAGTGTAGAAAGGCTGTCTACTTCATCATGCTTTCTTATTTTAGTCCAAAATACCGCTAGTACCATAATTCTTCATTTTCTTTTGGGGAAGAGGCTGAAGTAGATTTATGTATAAAAATCAAGAAGTGGCACATGGAGGACCTAGGTAAAAATCAATCTTTTCCTGCCATGGGCTCATGTCATTGCTTTGAATTTTTTTTTTTATCTGAAACTTAGTCATCTTCAAATACTGTTTAAGGATTTCTACAGTTCTGTATGTACTTGATAGGCTAGAAACACAAATCTGAAGTGCAGTGCATTTGCAGTTATCAAACTTTTGGGGGAATGAAGGTGGAAGAAAAATGGTCTGTGGAAGAGGAAAAATTTGGAAACCATTATGTTTTATGTTACCTGAAATTTAGTTCCTAGATTTTCAAAGGAACTATAATTAAAGCATTGATTAATTTAAGTTTTGCTTTTGCATTAATAATAATTTTGCTTCTTTGCTCTTCAAAACATTGGAAAGGCTAAAAAGACAAATACATAAAGCCCCAAAATCCTGTGACTGTGAAATACTCATTTTTTCTTTTCTTTTGTTTGTTGTAGCTAGTCAGTCTTTCCTTATGATGAATCAGAATTGTAGGCGGTGCAGAGGAGAGATAACACCAATCCAGGAGTTACTGATGTAATTGCTGCTGCTGTTCTTGCAGACTGTGGAGCCCAGCAGTGGGCTTTGTTTTATCCCTGCTTATCAAAGTGCACAGAAGATTTGTAGCCTTATTATAAACTAAGGAAAGGCCACGCACTTGTGCTGGATCTTGCTTATTGCTCTCTGAATGTATTGTTTCCTGTGAAAAACCATGAGCTTTCTTTCATCAACTATGCGCTTAAACCACCTCATCCAAGCAGGTTCCTTTCATTGTTTTTTTACCCGATATTAAATTGATTCTTGCTTCATAACTTTATTTTACTTGTCAGCCTCTCTAATGTATGCATTTCTCAGACAGGAATACTCTGATATGTGTTGCTGCTTTATTTATAGTTTCAGAGTTGCTTTGGCAATCATTACCCTGCTTTCTAGCCTTTACTAGTATAATAGATTAAGTGCCTGTGTTTAACAGTAAAGCAGTTTTCCTGTAAGAATTAACATTACAGCAGGTGGATGCATGCACACAAATTAAATACCCAGGGATAGTATATATAGTATGGGGGATAAAAGGCAGGAGTAGGTTCATCAGCTGAAGCAGATGCAGGCATTTCAGGTTGGATGACTGTTTCAAAAGACCTCAGCTGATTCTTCTAGAAACTGCAGGCCTGATATAAATCTTCTGTGACAGTTGTCTTCTGCCTCTTTTCTGAGCAGTTACATTTTCAGCATCTTCATTTTCATCCTCAGGTGAATCAAATCAGTCACAATAAAAGATGTAAAAAAGAGGTGATTGTCAGGTATTAGTTAGAAGTAGCACTTCAGTGACAATCCTGATTATTTTCTCCTTCCTTTCCATCCTTCATGCTTCATCCTTCATACTTTTCCTGTGCCTATTTAAATATGTGTGTTTTGTAAGTCATTACATGCATCTGTTATGCTTATTCTGATAAGGAAAAGTTGCTTTATCTGACTGTCTGGCTTCTCAGGAATCCACCCTTAATGTGCAGTGGGGTCGGCCTTTATTACTTTTTCTACAAATATTTTTAAAAGATAAAAATGCTAGCCAAAAAAAAAAAATAATGAGTAATTTAAGTTTTCATTCCTTTTATGATGGAATAAAATCTTTTAAGTGTTTTTAAAAAATATGGCCATTAAAAAGTTCTGTAGCACAATTTCTGAGAAATAACTTTCTCTGTGCTTTCCATGCTGTCATTTATATTCTTCCAGAAGGCAGCCATGTCTCTTGCTGCTCCATACATTTATGGTATTATACATTAGATTATTTTACTTCCATGTGGTTCCATACTATACTTTGAATATTCATTAGCAGTACTGTCATTCCAACACGTACTTCAGAAGCCAAGCTTTTAAAAAAAAAGTTACTTCAATTTTACTAATAATGAAATTACCTTAAAGAGAAAAATCAAAATAATTGTTTTGTTGACTCTTCAGTCAGTCTTCCAACCTGCTCCCCACATCTTGTGCAGTGAAAGCCACAGCTACTACTTACCTAACTGTAAGATGTGGGATGTGTGTTAAAACTGTAAGACACAATTTCCCTTCATGTTTTTGTGAAAAGGAGCAAGTGTAAATATTTAACATGTTGCTTTAATGTTTCAGACAGAATAGATCCAGGGTCCGTTACCAAATAATTTGTACATAAGTAAGTGCTTCACTGAACCTGGGAACAGAAGAAAACAAACTTGTTACAAAAATAAATAACCCTAGCTATTGTACTGGTTCTTGTAGAGAGTTTATCTTACATTTTTAAAGCTTTTTCATAGTCTAAATAAAGATACATTAAGTTTGCACTTTCTTTTCCTCATTAAAAAACAATCTAAGGAAGTTTATTTCCCTACCGTTGATATTTTTTCTATTGGCTCTATTCTAATCATGTTTGTATACTGACCTACTATTATCAAAGCAGGTTCATATACTGACATACTATTGCGTAGGAAACTCTGATGCTTAGACATTGCTTAAACACAATGATATTAAGCACACTTTTGCCATAATCTGTTGTTTGGTAAGTTGGTTTTGATATGTTAATGTTTAATTGGGAAATATTAATAAGTAATAAATTGTGTATTTTGCTGGGTAGCATTTGAAATAACATGAAGTGTTTCATTAGAAGTCAATGAATTATTTGGGTGATTGTCCTTATGGATATTTTTGAGTGCATGCATATAGCTATTCAGTCTTTGCTTTATACAGCCTAGAAAATTATGTAAGACAACTTCACAATCAACTTGTGGGCTATCAGATCAGTTATCTTTGGCCTTGTGTTTGCAGTAAATGTAGTAGTAATAGTAATCTTTTGAAAATTTGGACAATACAACTGGGATTGGAGCAGCATAGATTTATAATGTAATCAAGTCTGAAGTCACTGCCCTGCACTGGGCAGTGTATTGTAAGCTGACGATTAGCATGATGCCTTAACTTGTACAAAACAGTGGTAGCCTCTAAGGAGTTGCAGAAATGCCTTCTGGCCATAACAATTATTGACTTTTAAAGGTACTGGGCATCAAAAAACATGTAGGAGATAATTTTCTTTCATGTTATGTATGTACAAAACATTAAAGAGAAATTAAGATCCTTGGCATAGCACAGTGAAAATTTATCAAAATTTCTTCCACCTGTATAAACTTCAAAAATAATTTAAAAAATCATCCTGATAAAGATATTTTTTTCTTTTTAAGGAAAGTTATTTTACAGTTCTATTGCATCTTCAGTTACTGTGAATATTCCTCACCCTTAAACTAGTACTTCAGCAGTTTTGTACAAGATGTGTTACGCTACAGTCCTTGTCATCAGCTAGCATCCTAATTCAAAGAAGTGCATATAAGTGAGACTGACATTTTAAAGTTGAAATAAATTTTCTATCATGTTTTTGATTTATTTTGTGCCTCAGACCTGCGGATATAAGCCAAACTTCTTGTATTGGTCCTATATCTCTTGCTTTGCCTTGAAAGCTGCCAGCCTGTAATGAGCCTTACTCACTACAGATATGTCTTGGTGTTAAGGCCAGATTATCAGTGCTTTCTGTGTTGCTAAAATTATGTAGTGGTTGAAAACAAATCTGGTCATATTTTCAATGCAGGCTAATTTCCCCAACCTATAAACCTCTATATATCTCTGTTCCTTCCTTCTCATATTCTTGGAGTTAAAGGGATTCAGAGAGCAGGAGAAGGAAATTTTCTCTTTTAAATAAATATTATGGGAAAATGAATCAAACTATTATTGTGTGAATAGTCCTGATTCTGCCACTTCTGAACTATTGAATACTTTTTCTTTGTAACTCTCTTGGAATATAGATTTATGGGGGTTTTTTAATAGAGGAAAGTATTTTGATTTGTGTTATTGTTCTTGTTGATGAAGAAACTGATTTTACAGAAAGCAAGGTTATTAATTTAAAATATGTTATTGGACTTTCTGTAGTGTTTACTTAGTACTAAAGTGCTTCGAGTACACAAAAAGAGATGTGTACATTTACTGAAGGGCAAGGCTGTGCATGCCAACGTGGGTCTGCCAGCCTTCACAGGAACAGACATTTCTAAAACTTTTAGGTTTCTTCAGGCCTCCAAATATCTCTGTCTCTTTTCCATCATGGATTTGATAAAAATTAATTGCATGTCTGATTAAAGAAAGGGGTGTTGGAAGCAAATGGTATATCTGACCTTTGTCTGCTTTCAACCTAAAGTGCTTCTAAACTTTTCTCCTTAACACAGATAGGAATTGGGAAACCTAGAGTAGCATTCACCCATAATTTAAAAATGCCTTCTTCATAAACTTTTGTAAGTTCACAACTTTGAAAAATTCCCAGATGTTCAAATAAATCAAATTCAAAGCTTAAATTTGTTTGCTGTTAGTGCCCTGCGTCGATGAAATATGCAGAGGCATGAAGTGAAAGATTAGAGTTTTTATCCATGCAGCTCAGTTTAAAAAATAAATATAAAAAAGGGGCAGGGGTTGTGGTGGTGAAAAAAGTCCTGCTAAACCTGACTTTCATTGTTAGAAAACAGGCAGCTAGCTGTCATATTTGTTCTCTGCTCGTTAGCCTGCGTAAGCTAAAATCCCATTACTTTCAGAGTTGGTTCTTAACGTTGCTCACAGTTTATGTAAAAACTATCTTAACATTTTTCTAAGAAACCATCCTTCAAAAGCTTTAGATTTGAGAAGTGATATCGCTTTCATTTGCCAAGTGCCAAACATGTTGAGCAGCTGAAAAATATGATTGATTTCCAAGATCTCAATTAAGGAAAAAAAAAATGCACCAATAACTAAACAGAGTCTTTTCATCACCTTATAAGCACATTGTGCTTGTTTTTGGGGTGTCCATGCCCAGGTCCTGGCAGCGGGGGACTGCAGGTGCCAGACACAGCTGGTTCCAGCCAGCTCCCACGGACACACTGCCACAGGGCACAGCCGAGCCCCGCAGCCTGGGTGATGGCAACTCTGTAAAAGCATATTTAGGAAAGGGCAAAACCAATGTGCAGCAGTTGAGAGAGAGAGGGGAACAAGGGAAAACGTGTGAGAAACAGCCCAGCAGACACCAAGGTCAGAGCAGAAGGATGGGAGAAGGTGTTCCAGGGGATGGAGCAGCCCATGGAAGAGGCCATGGTGGAGCCACGCAGCACTGCAGCCCTGGGAGGACCCCACACTGCAGCAGGTGGATGGTGCCCTAAATGAAACTGTGGCCCATGGAGAGCCCATGCAGGAGCAGTCTCCTGGCAGGAACTGTGGCCCGTGGAGAGGAACCCACACAGGAGCAGGTTTATCCTGACAGCCCATGGAAAGGACCCAGTTTGTGAAGGACTGTCCTGTGGGAGGGATCCCACACTGGATTGGGGGAAGAGTGTGAGGAAGGAACAGCAGAGATGAAGGGTTATGGACCGACTGCAATCCCTGTTCCCCATCCCTTGGGAAGCAGAGGAGTTGGGGACAAAGCAGTGAAGTTGAGCCTGGGAAGAAGCGGGACTAGGAAGAAGAGGTTTTTAGGTTTTGTCTTTGTTTCCTCAGTATTGTACTTTATTTTTTTTAATTTGCAATAAATCAAATTCATTTTCCCTAAGTCTGTTTTGCCCATGACAGTAATTGGTAAATGACCTCCAAGTCTTTATCTCAACCCATGAGATTTTCCGTCTTACCTTCTCCCCGTGTCTGGTTGAGGAGGGGAAGTGAGAGAGTGGCTGGGTGGGCATCTGGCAGTCACCAAGGTCAACCCTCCACAGCTAGTTTTAGTTTTGGATTTATTTTTTTTTTACATAAAGTTATTGCTTTCATTGAAAATTTACTTTTGGTATTTTACATCCAAGAATAATGTTTTCTTAGCTTACTGCAAATTTTATTAGCTAGTTATTTTTCTTTTTAACTTAAGCTAGCTATTTATATTGAAAATAAGAGTATTTAGAACAAAAGGGAAAATCTTATTGAAGAGCATGAGTAATACAACAGTACTAATAGTGTTTTTGAAAACACCAGTGTTGCAAATGAAAAGAGAATTTGTGTAAGCTGCATTTGCATTGGCAAATACATTTGTCTGATTGCTGAACAGAATGCTTTTCTTGAGGAGAGGAAATAGCCTGAAGGACTGAATGTATTTTGACATCTTGAAGATTAGCTGATTAATTGTACTTGTGATGGCTTGGCAGAAGTGAGAAGTGAAGCAAACCACAAAAGCATCAGAGCTGAATAGGGCAGGTTGTTCTGAGAATGGCAAATGGCATCAGGACCTTTGAGTAATATGGATGATCACTCTGATAGATTCTGTCAGCTGATAGACTCTGGTATTAAGTCATGAAGGCTTTATTCCCTATTGGAATCTGATACTAATAAAATGGAATAATGCTTTTTTCTTAAGTTCTTATCTGCAATATAAAGCTGATCAAGTCTGAAACTGTTTGAAGCAAAAGAGGGCTATAAACTTGAGGTGCCTTCTGTTTCATCTACAGCTTGCTTTCTCTGATACACTATTTCTCATTTCCTGTGCTTTAATAAGGTACAGAGATGCTTCTAAGTAAAAGCAAATAGTGAACTTGATTCCTGCTACTTTTCTTTTCCTATGGAAATACATAAATTCTGTTAATTTTTAGTGCATTATATTCTATGATATTCTGCTATACTTGTGCTTCCCACTTCATGCATATACAAAGCCCACTTTTCAAAGCTGAATGTGCGTATATAATAATTTACCTTATGTATATAGTAAGTACATGAGATAGTGATTCTTTACAGTAGTTACCCATTTACATACTTCTTTTAAGTAAGCATTACCCACCCATTACATGCACTTTTATGTTTATGTGTAACCAGAACTTAGGACATCTTTACATTAGGAAAAGGGGATAAAGGATGAGAGAGTATTTGAAATCAAAGGGGTTTTTTTTTGCACTTGGGAATTGGCAAAAAAAAAGGTGATGACAGAATTGTCACTAAATCATGTTAGACATCAAGGGTTCCTTTTTGACTGCTGGACCTATTTAACTCTGAAGCCACATAAGTAGATTAAATTGTGATAAATGTCATAAATCTATGTAAGTAGTACTGTCAATGTCCAGTTCTTCCAATAAAAGGGTTTTTTGTACAAAAGAAAAATATCAAAAAACATGATTTGGTGGTGTGGGTTTACTTTTTTAATGCTATTTTTCTTGACATTCTTTCTGTCCATTTCATAGTTTTTGGTAGGAATTAATGAGTTCTATGGTGGTGGTCTTTCAGGGGGCAGTTATAAAGAAACACTCTTAAGCATTACTACTATGCTCCTACTACTCCTAGCCTGGCTTGATACACATGAAGATACTGGCTATTGCATCTATATATGAAAAAATGTAGTAAACAAATATGTGGGTAAGAATTTGACAGGTGTATGTGATCAGCACAGGCAAAAATAATTTACTAGATCACATTTCAGTTACCCCCAAACCAGAGAAAAATTGAAATGACTCCCTGATTTTGTGGGCTATGCAGCATGCGCTTAATTGCAAGTAGGTTGGCCTTTTGGTTACATTTATAATGCTAAAATGTATGAAATTACATTACACTGTGAAATTAAAACATGGAAAAGTATTGCATTTCTTATTCCTCCCAAAACCTTATTTTCTACAAATATGTTTCTGTTTCTAAACTGTCTGTGTTGATAAAGTAGCCTTCAAAACTTCTTGATTAGTGTGGTACCTATCAAACAGAATCTATAGGAACTTTATTTCTCACTTTACTGAATGCGGGGTTGTCATCTTATCACGTATGTCACCATACTCATTGAAAAACGTTTCAATACAGTGACCAAGAACTATACATTTTTTTAAAATACAGAATATTAACAGCTCTTCTCCCTTAATAACAATTCTTAGGCTATGGTATTGTACTGTGTTTAAACAGAAATCAAATGTAGGTGAACACTTTTTTTAGATTGACATTGTCAATTGTTATCCCATCCATATTACCATAGCATCTTGTGAAACCTATATGAAGTGCTTACGCTGAAAAATTACATACAATATGCAATCTAAAGTGCCTTTGAAGCAAGGTAGTACTATTTTATTTTCCCATCTCTTGGTTCTTTTTCACCGTCTAATCTCTTTCTCCTTCTCTGGTATATTTTGTCCGTTCCTGTAGGCACTTACTCTGATGTTAGTCTTCTGTAAGTGGCCTCATCTCCAGTTACTTGCAGTTGTTGAAAACACTATATTATTGATGACTTTAGATGCCAAGTCTGTTTCCTTCCAGGAATAGAGTGGTTCTTTGCTCTAGAAACTTTGGATGCGTTAGATGCAATAAAATCTACAAATCTTTTTTGGTATGAGGAGATAAACTGTCATGAAGTGTTTATCAAAAGTTGTCCAGAGATTATAAAGTGCTCAGACACAGAAAAGCCCTCCTCTTTTCAAGTTGTTCATTTCAAAAAAAGAGTTGTTCCTGGTTAATAGTGCCTCTTCTGGTATGCCTTGAATGAAAAGTAGTGCTGAGTTCTGTGCACACCCATGGCTTCAGGAGCAGAATATCCTCTTTTGATCAGCATTTGGACTGAGAGATAACATTTATCAAGAGGACACCAAAATCTAATACAAAAAAGGGCCGTGCCTCTCTTTCTGAGAAAACTTCCAGAATATTTCTCAGTAGTACAACCTTGCTGAAAGAAAATTTTCTTTCTTCTGAATTTTCAAAGTTATGCACTATTTAAAATTAGAATCTTTCTTCCTTTAAATGAGGTAAAAACCTAACCTTTCAAATGAGAGAAATATACCAAAATATTTAGAATGGAAATGCTTGCTAAAGTGTATGGCTGAGTCAAGAAAGATTAAAATCTTTTTATATAGTGGGATATCTGTATCCCAAAGTCATCTCCATTTCACACTCTCATCTCCATGTGGATTTCCTTCATTTTAGAAGTCTTCACAGAGGCAATTTGGGGCCTGTAATGTTAATTCTTTGACTGAATTCTTTAACCCTCAGAAATAAAGGCAGTAAACTGTGATTTCACGTGTAGGACTCCTGGTTGTCTCCAATGATGAAAATGATTAAGAAACAAACTAAGCTTCGCTTGTATAAGAAACTTCTGGATAACTTTTCAGCAAGTTCAGTTAATAAGCTTGTTGCTTAGTTGAATTGTCATCTGCATTCTTTCTGTTGTTTTTGTTGCTGGGACAACTACATTGCTTTTTCAAACTGATGTTATCGATCTGTGCCTTCAGCATTGTACTTCTTTTTTTTGGCATCAGTCTTCCAATACCTTAGTGGGATTGTTGGAAGCCGTGCTGATTTACTGCTTTCCCATTAATATATGTGCCTATGACAGCTAAGATTTTGCTGGGGGGGGGCGGAAGTACTTATACATCATCAAACAGTAGCAGTTTGAATAAAAAATAGTAGTCCTTTATAAGGAACTGGAAGTCCTGCCTGTGACCTGAATTAATTTCTAGATTTATGGCAGAATCCATCTTGATTTACTAAAATCAGGCTTCCATGCTTCAGAAATTACAATCGCTACTCTAAGACATTCATTTACATTTTATTTGAAATAATTTATTTTTCAAATAGACAGATATAGTGGTTTATTATACAACATGGCTGCTTGCTTGCTGTTATTGCATAATCTGTAGAATTTTAGTACAGCCTTTGAGTAACCTACTTTGTGTTTAATAATCAAATGCCACGTACTCTGATAAAATGTGTAATTGACTGGCATTCTTTGCTATGACTCATTTGGCTAAAAATCTCTATTTAGATTGGGTTGGAAGGTGGGAGTTAATTTTTGTTTTAGCAGTAAAATGTAGCTGAAACGATGCCAGATAAAATTACAGTAATTTTGAACAGCAGGAAAAAAATTGTTCTGTGTGTTCTCTAGTTTAACTACATACGGTATGTAAGGATATAAGGGTTTTTTTTGTAATTGCGTTCTTGGTTGTGTGTTCCCTTTTATTGGAAATAATTATGTTCATGCCTGACTTAGCTCCATTTCCTACAAGTTTTTCTAAACTGTTTTGGAAACAAAAGTTTTGAGTGTTTTTTCTTTTTTTTTCCTTTCTTTGTTTTTTTTAATGAACTATTATAAATCTTTAGTATTGTACTTCAGCACTTACTTGAAAATATACAAATATTCAATTTGGATGAAGGGCCCTTGCTATAGGTTTATACTGTGTTTTTTTTTCTTTTTGAGTGCACACATTTTTTCATTTACTTTAAAACTGAATTTATTCTGATAAAGCTTAATATATCTATACTCGAAGCACTTGCATTAATCACTGTCTCTGCAGAGGTTTGATATTACAGTGGAACTTTAAAAGTACTAGTGTACAAATATAAGAAAAATAATTGTTTTGGATACACCATTGATCCAGACTGCAACTGAATCTATTGAGAAGAATGCTGTTGCTCTTTGGCTGTATGGCTAAGACCAACAGTGTCACCTGCAGGTGAATCAAGTAGATTTCTTGATTTTTCAAACATATTTCAATTTTTCAGACACATAACGTATTTATTGAAAATGGGAAGATCTGGTATAATAATTTGCCAATTAATATCTTAAATCAATTTTGCTGCTTATTCTTGTTATGAAATTAACTGCAAATTTGTCATTCAAAATATTTAAAGAACTGCTTGCTAAAAAAATTTTGAAATAATTCTTTAATGTGTATAAAAGATGTTTATTGAGAGTATTGTCGCCATTTCCTATTTAAAATCAAATTACACTGAAAATGTGTGTGATTCATGACATTAGAATTTGTTTACTGTGTATGTTTTTATAGAGGTGAAAATCATTGCTTATCAATGTTTCATTGTTTATGAATCATTATGAATTTCATTGTTTATGAATCATTGTTTATCAATGATTCATCTCAATTCATTGTGGTAGAATATTGCAGAAGTGAATATGAAGTATTGCATTAGGGTTAAAAAAATCAAATTAATAAACACTTTTTTAATTTGTATATGTAAAAGATTGCTCTTAGATTATTGCATCTGTTGCTTCAGTACAACAGATATTAATGATGCCAAAGCTTTTCTGAAAGTAGAATAGCATACAAATTTAATTTATGTTAAGAGAGCCTGGTTGGTTGCTCTTCTATTTCTGCAGTAGAGTGTTGAAGCTCTTATGGGGCAGCTGCCTTTGAGCTTTCTATTCCTTTTATGTCACTCAGATGGGATATATATCTCTCTCCATATATCTATCCCAATCAGTCTTGTGGTTGCTGAGCATAGAAAGATTTGAATAGCTTTGTGTGGACTGTCATGTGTTGGCAAGTCAGCTGCAGTATTTAGAGACCTCAGTGGTAAGTGGTTATTTTACATAAGATTGAGTAGTGGATTAAGCCTATTTCTTGGGTCTTTACAGACACCAGTTTTGGTTTGTGCTGTTTTTAGAGTGGTTTTGTCATTTAAGAAAATCCTTTAGACAGTGGCATCAAAACCCAAATGTTACTTCTTCATGTCAAAGGCATAGTGCTAAACACAGGATTTCTTGGCTGCTCCTTCCACGTATTTGATCTTGCTTTACTGTGTTTCAAGCAAACCATCTTCTTTAGTTGTATACTTGCCAAGTTCTGTTCACTGCTACGCCTCTCAGAACAGATTAATGTTGCATCGATTTGGTAACCGTGGTATTGGGGCAGGGGGGAGAGAAGTGAGCTCCTAATATAGTAGAAAGTTTCAAAGGCTTTTGATTCAGTTGTGTGTTAATACGCAAATATTGTAGATCCAGTATTATAGCTGCAGCAAGTTCAGTTAGCTTAATGCGTTTATGTCATGCAGCATGATTCTTGAGTTTTAATCTTTTATGCAGAAGTTAGGGCCTTCACTTAACGTGCTTCAGAAAGAGCATTGTGTGTAAGGGTATTTATTATATGTAGGATTATTAACCAAATGGTCTGGTGTTGAAAACAGATCAAATAGCATGTTGCTGCAATATTTTCTGTGCTCCTTTGTAAATCACTTAATGAGGATATGATACTAAAGAGTTCAATAAACTACTTCAGTATTTTTTAATCTAGATGGAAAGCTCAAAGGCCTTCAGACTTCAGGAGTCTCTAGCGATCTTGTGAATTTGTTGTTCCTAGTTGGTGCCTCCAAGCTCAAGTGGTTCATCCTGATGAGCCTGAAGTCAAGCAAGAGTGGCAGGAGGCCGGCAGGACAAAAAGCAAACATGAAAAGGAAGTATGCAAGAGGTGGGTGCAGGAACAGGTGACCTGGAAGGATTGTAGTTGCTGTTTGAGCATGAAGGGACAGGGTTAGGTAAGCCAAAGCCTAGGAGCATATGTGAAGAGCAACAAGAAAGCCAAAAGGAAGACTGGTGAAAACCACTGCTAAATGTGGCAGGGGACCTGATGACAAAGGACATGTAAAAAGCTGAGGTACTTAATGTCTTCTTTGCTTCAGCCGTCAATGTTAGGGCTGGCTTTCAGCAATCCCAGGGCCCTGAGACAAATGGGAAAGGCCAGAGAAGGAAAACTTAACAACTGATGAAAGAAAGTCAGGTTAGGGAACGTGCAAACAAACTGAGCGTAATACAAGTCAATGCAATCTGATGAGATTCACCCAGAAGTCCTGAGGGAGCTGGTCAAAGTCATCATGAGGTCATTCTTGGTTACCTTTGAAAGGTCACGTTGGTCCTCTGTCAGGAGACAGAGTGCACCCTCAACAAGTTTGCAGATGGTACAAAACTGGGAGGAGTGGTTGACAGATCAGATAATTCAGAGGGACCTTGACAGGCTGGAGAAATGGGCCAACAGAGAACTAATGAAGTTCCAGAGTTAAATGCCATGTCCTGCACAGGAGTGGGCAAATAATCCTATGCACCAGTCCAGGCTAGGGGCCGATCAACTGGAAAGCAGCTTCCCAGAAAAGATGTGGATGCTCTGGTGGACAACAAATTGACATGAGCCACGATGTCCCCTTCAGTCTGGACTGCATTCAGGAGAGCTCAAAGGAGAGGCTCAGCCCTGTGAGTCAGATTTGGAGTGCTGAGTCCAGTTCTGGGCTCTCCATTATGAGAGGAACAGGAACATATTGGAGCAAGTCTGGCAAAAAGCCATGAAGGTGATTAAGGGATAGGAGCATCTGACACATGAGGAGAGGAAAAGCAAGCTGGGGTCATTCAGCCCAGGTACGAGAAGACTCAGATAGATATGATCAATGTGTACGAGTACGTTGTGCATTCATGTGTAAAGACAACCTCAGTAGTATCCAGTGTGAGGACAAGAGGTGATGAGCACAAACTGCAATACAGGAAATTATCTGTAAACATGAGATTTTTCATGTTGTTTGGGTTTGTTTTTTTTCCCTGTGAGAATGGTCAGACCCTAGAAGTTTGTCTAGAGAATTTGTGGAGTCTTCACCTTGGAGATACTTAAAATCTGACTGGCCACGGTCTTGAGCAGACTTCTCTAGGTGGCTCTGTTTTGAGCAACTCTTGTCCAACTTTATCCATTCTGTGATTCTATGAAAATAAAGATTTGTCTGTTTTGATGGAATTGCCTAGGTGATATTTACTGCATGTGTCAA
The DNA here is from genome assembly GCA_008711295.1 of Anarhynchus alexandrinus. Taxonomy (NCBI): domain Eukaryota; kingdom Metazoa; phylum Chordata; class Aves; order Charadriiformes; family Charadriidae; genus Anarhynchus; species Anarhynchus alexandrinus. Next base: position 578,058 of record VUYV01000172.1, read on the forward strand.
TAAAAGATGAGCGAGGAACCATTTTAGACACCATTTTGCCTGTTACAATGTTCCTGTTATAATGATTAAAGATGACATTTTGTCAAACAAATTTCAGATTTTCTTTTCCAGTGATGGAAGGCTAATAAGCAGTATGCTTTTCATATTTTTATATGTAAAATTAAGACTAAAAATCCTTAAAATACGTTGTCTGAATGTTAAATTCTGAAGTACAATGAACCTTAATAAGTAACAATAAAGAATGCTTCAATTGAAGTTCGTAAATCAATAGCAAGGAATCTGAAATTGAAGTACTTCATGGTATGAACTGCTCATCTTTACATGAATAATTAATGAATTTATGAAAAACACCAAATAAAATGCTATTATAGGGTTTTGTCTCAGGCTTTTTTTGGCACTGAGGATGTAATTTTCAGTAAAACTTGTAGGAATATAATTTTCAAGAGTGTCTATTATCATTAATATTTTATCTATGAAGAACTTGTAAGAATGATTTACTTTTGTTGGTTTTAATGGTCTTTTATAGCTGAAAAGGTTCTGTGCAAAAGGAATCCATGTGTCTATAAAATTACTGAGGAACTGTTTTGCACTTCCAAATACTTTTTTAAGCACAGTAAATTTTACAGGATAAAAAAGCAGTCTTTTATAGTTAATGCAAATGATGCATTAAGTTAGACCCTTCTCCCAGAGTACAATTTAAAGGTACTCAGAAGTCCAATTATCTTTGATTTAGATGTAAAAATTGCAGAATAACAGCTGTGCCTGCTGAGTGAATATTCCTCTGCAAAAAGATAGCTTATTTGAGTAGAGTTGAGGACAGGTTGCTCAGGGAATGTTTGCCTCTTTTGGCTCTTTTTCAAATTTAACTGCTTCTGGTCAGTTGAAAATGCAAGTAAATTACAAAATAGCATCAGAGCAATTTAGAATTTATATTCTCTAAGTTGTCATTTTGCATGCTACAGAATATTTTAGGTTGTTTAGCATTTATTGTGACTATTTGTGGAAAAAAAAAAACCAACTTCAATTTAATACTAACAAATACAGCAGATAATCTTGCTAAATTTGACCACATTTAAAATTACATCTTTTTCTATAGGACTTTTTAATATAAATTAAAAAACTTTTTGAAGAATCTTTGACTAAAGAATCACTTTACATGCAATAACTATATTGAAATATACTCTAATTTTCAATAGAGTTTATATAATTTTAGTATAAAGTATCAGTGTAATAAAAGTATTAGCATAAAGTGTATAATAGTGTATATTAGCATATAGTATTAGCAAAGTATATATTATTAACATATTAAATTATTAATATAGAATATAATTAGAATATTTAGGATGCATGTTATATATACCTGTTTAAATTGGAAAGATGTTTTTTAGTTGAAGTTTTGAGGACATTTACCTTGGTATGAATGCAACCTTAAGTGCAGTTATGTACACTAAGCTGATCTTAAAACTGTACAGAATAGTATGAGAATTAATCTAATTTGTCCTTCTGTGAAAACAGATATTATACATATATTCCACTATTGATAAATATTGGTCTAATTTGATCTTAAAACACCCTGGTCATGGAGCTTTCCTAAACTTCCTGGTGAATCTCCTTCAGGGGTTATCTGTCTTTGCCCTTAGAATTTTTTTCTATTATTATTTTTTTTAAAAGAAATCTATTTTCAAATAAATCCTACTCAAATTTTATTACCACTTTCCTTATCTGAATGTCTTTCTTCCCCAGCCAATGCTGTTTGCTTTTTGAAGACTCTTGTCGTTATCTCTGTTCAGTCACATTTATTTAGCCTAAGCATCAATTCATTTAAACTTTCATAAAGGTCATGCTTCATTTATGTTTAGTCATTCTCATTTTTCACTTCTGGACTCTCACTTGGTTTGCACTTCTTGAATTAAGTTGCCCAAAACATAATGTATTGCCCCAAGGTCATACTGCTGCTGAGCAGAGTGAAAGGTTTATTTAGCATGTCCAAATAACAGCATTTCTGTTCCAAGGTTTCATTTTTTGAAACAGCATAGCATTTTTGGTTCATGTGCAGACTGATGCGCTCTTTCTCTTTTCCCAGTCCAGCTACTGTCTTGCCAGTTGTTTTACATCCTGTATTTGTTGAGATGATTATTCCTAAGGGTCAGATTAATCTATTTTGGCTTTAGCCATGTAAAAGTTAGGTGACTAGTCTGAACTGGTTGCACAGACTCCTAAGGAGAGCACTACAGAGAAAAGACTGCTAAGGCTGATTCATATTAAGACGGGTGAAATGAACTGGCTAGAGGAAACCCAGACAACTAGTTTAGATGGTGAATTTCTAAATTAGCCAGTAAGATACACAAGATGAATCTCATCCTCAGTGTAGAATCTTGAAATTGTATTACTGATTTTCATCCATTAATGCATCTGTTCTTTAACTTAATATGGAATTTTTAGAGTCTTACTCCGTCTTCCAATGTGTTTACAGCTCCATGCAGCATAATATCAAGTGAAAGTTTAGTGAGTATAATCTTTAGTCTATCATTAGGATTACTCATGAAAATATGCAATAGTATTGAGGTGGATGGGTTCCTGTGGAACTTGATTTGATTTCATCCTTTCATTACAACAGCGATCTCTCGGTATTTCCTCTGAGTGCTTAAAGGATCCTGCTGAAATCCAAAGGGTGTGCTGGTTTTTAGTTAATATAACTGGAGAATATAAATCTGACAATCATACTGTAGGTCTGTTGCAATCACCTTCAACACTAGTTATCATTAATATTAGCATACATAATTTTCTCTGGAGTGTAGACTTGAAAGCAAATTTCATGAAATCACATTTGCATGAAAGCAAATGAGTTCATGTTTGGGTTGTCATTTTGTGAACAGGTGTCACAAAATTGGCTTTTAATGCAATTTCTGTTTAACATCAGCATCTCATCTGAACCAAGAAAGCTTTCTTCATCTTACACTTAATATGCCTCTGAGTCAGTGATTTACATTGATTCTCAAAAAAAAAAAATTGGTTTGAGACAAAAAAAACCCCACATTACGTTGCTGCTTCTCGCATACAAATCTGTGAAAGAAAATAAAACTGTTCAGGAAAGGTGTTTTAAAAAGGATATTTGGAACAAAATGTCACTGTTGCAGTCCGGTCTTTTTTCACATAATACTGGGTTAATCCATGTCATGGAGTAATGGTTTACAGGAGCAGAAAAGAGGGGGAAAAAACTGATCAAGAACAACTGCATTTTGAAGAAGAGTTCTTCACCTTTAGAGAAAAAGTTATCTCTGTGTTCCAGAGAATAGGTATTTGATCACTGATTTTTTTTTCAAGTTCCAGGACAAGGAACATAGACTCTCTCTTCTCCCACTCTAGCTAATCTTAAAATAAGCAAATAAATTATAATTATGCCAACAAAAGTGATTCTGAACTTTTTATATTTACAGTTAGTGAGATGTGCAGGACATCGTGATGAGCTTTAAAAGCGTGCGAGTATAAACACGTTGGAAAAAACTGGTAGCTGAGGTAGTCTTTTATCTTTGTCTCCAAAAGTTGTGCAACCCAAGCCTAAACTTTCCCTGTAGAACAGAGGAGGAATGACTTTGAAACCCTTTTCATTGCAGCTTTGAGAGAAAAAAGAAACAGGAAAACAAACAAACAAAAAAACCCCACCAACCAAGCAACAATGTTGCCTTTCTCAGAAACATCAATGTATTTCCAAAAAAAATGTTCTTGTACTTCGTTTTTCCTTGTGAATTCTTACCCAGTAAACAAACTATCAACTTTAGCCCAAATATTGCTATAGTGGTGTTTAAAAACATACACAAACACATTCTACACTCACGTTTTGTTGTTATTCTACGGTCCCTCTGTTCTATATGAAAAAGGGGCTGGGAGAGAAGAAAATGCAAAATAACACTGGGAAGACGTGAAAACAAGCAGGCTGGATGCAGTGTCTCAAGAGACAGGCACTTGCCGAAAGTTGTCAGATCTGATTAAGGGAGCTACTGGCATCAATCAGACTTGACAGTAGTATATCAGAGGTTAGTATAACTGTAATTAGTGGCCTGATTAACAGCAAAGAGGAAAAGAGGGTAATGTTTTGGATCAAACGCCTTTAAAACATTTAGATCGTTATTTAAACTTGAAGGCTGAGTGGCTAATTTTGTATTTTACAATATAAACGCTAAATTTCACAAAGCGTGCAAGCTGTTCTTCCTCACCATGATTGTTAAAATAAGGTTTGTACTGACTCTAAACAGTTTTTGCCTAGAAAAAAAAATAGAGAGCAGGTGCTCTTATCATATTGCTTCTCAGTACAGCTTTTGTGATCCTAATGTATATTGTTTTCCATAGTTTCTCCTCAGATTCATGTAGCTACTGCACATGTAAAGCTTTCTATTCTTTCAGTAAGAATATAAAAATCTTCAATGCTTTCACAGCAGCAACTAAAAGGAATTCTATCTGCTTCATCAGCCTGACTGGTTGTACTGGGTTTGATTCCNCATATTGCTTCTCAGTACAGCTTTTGTGATCCTAATGTATATTGTTTTCCATAGTTTCTCCTCAGATTCATGTAACTACTTCACATGTAAAGCTTTCTATTCTTTCAGTAAGAATATAAAAATCTTCAATGCTTTCACAGCAGCAACTAAAAGGAATTCTATCTGCTTCATCAGCCTGACTGGTTGTACTGGGTTTGATTCCAGTTTATTTTGACTCTGTCGGAGTCCATTGTATGGAGGTTTAAAAATAGTGTTGCAACTTATAAATTAGTTTTGTAATTGCTGGGACATGCACAACTGTGATGAAAGCATACAATTTTAAATCTTGAGGTATAAACTTAAATATGTTAATCATAACTGTGAAACTGAGCATACAACAAATACAACAATATTGAAAAAAATCAGTTCAACAGGACATGTCAGATGTGTCATAAGTATCTTGCTGTGCTAAGGCGGTGTGCTGACACATTGTGAATCAGTTGCCTTTTCATTAGGTGGATTAGCTGGCTTCTGTAAAGGAACTAAATCATCATGAGTTCCTAGGATTAAGTTAAAATATGCTGAACAAAGTTACGTTTCTTCAGTTAAAAATTCATTTGCCATTTTAATGAGTTCTGAGTGGCAGCTGTTACAATTTTTGTTGTTCCCTTGTTGATTTCTAGACCTTGTTGATTGATTATTGGTGCTAGCTTTGGTGGCTTACTAATTGCTGATAGTATGCATCAATATAATGCACCGCTTCAAGTCTTTCTAACATGAAAAACTCAAATCTTTTACACAGATGCTTTTAGTAAGTATAGTCTTACTACTGAACATTTCTAAGATGCTTTTATATGTGTGTATATATCTGTATACATGATCCTATATTTCCATTACTTTAGACCAAAAATACATGCTAAGACTTGATATAACATCATCTGTTCACCCAAATGGGCGTACTGCTCATCTGCGCATCTTTGTATTGTAAGGAATCTGCTTTACTGGAGGCATAATTATTTTTTTTACCTGCGTAACACACAGCATCAGATAGTTGTCTCTGATTTATGAAAAACAAAATATTTGTGTTCATTATTTATTACTTCCTACCTTCCTACCTTGAATTCTTGTTTTGCATTACCGCCCTCTGTTTTACTTTCTCTATGTTTATTCCACTCCCTGCCTGAGCTCCAGCTCACATGAGGTTTTGTGAAATGCTTGAATAAATCATACAGAGTAAGAGTGCAATAAAAAGAGGAATAAAAACAGCATTATGAAAGTGACTTGCAGGCTGCTGCTCTTGTAACATATTTTGATTAAGTTTTACCTCAGAGAGTGCCAAAGTGGTAAAGTGTCCCTCATGGGGTGTGATATCACGTATCTAATATTAAAATTTGTGAGAAGCTCCAAAGCATTACTGATTAGAAGGGAAATATTTCCAAATTGTACCAAGCCCCAGCGTAGCGTCTCTCCCTATAGAATTCAAAAATATGCTGCATTCCAATGAGAGGCTGCTCTGGGTGGATATGTGTAGTTGAGTGCAGTTTTCTGTGTCTCCATTTCTGCACAAGTAAAGCTCTTGCAGTGAATTTGATGCCAGAACAAAGCACCAAGATAAATAGTTATAGCGTGAACAGAGTAAACTGTGTAGTTTGCTCGTGCCCCTTTGCCAAAAAACTGTCAGAAGATGAGCAGTGCTGACTGTGACTGAGCAAAGTTTCCTCGAGGATCAGGCATGCACTCTTAAATGCTGTTTTCAAGTGTGGTAAGGGGAAATGATATATAGAGATATCTATCTACCTATCTATATAGATAGATACATGTAGATATATATAGATAGATCTCTCTTTATAAAAACATATAGATATGCGTAAAGAAGTGGGAGAAGGAGAGAGAAGACCAGTAGCAGGCCTTTAGAGGACAGATGCTCACATAGCCACAGGCATCAGGTGGTTTTTATAAGACTTGGGTTTTTAGCCTTTCCTAAGGTTACTGAAAATAGTAACAGGGTTACTTAATAGAAAGTGGGAAAGCTACAAAGAAATGTTACTGCAAAATGAAAAAGAAATGGCTGTTAAGAGGGTAAAGTAAATAAAGAATGAAATTACAGTGGAAATGTGTATTTCTTGTTGATTTAATCAGTGCTTTGAGAAACAATATTGTGAACTTCAAAGAGAAAGATAATATAAATTGAGTATTTGCTGTTTATTCAGCAGCTATTCTAATGATTTCAAAGCAAAAAGGAAGTAATACTTTCATATAGGTATGTTGAATAGGAAAATATCTCTGTTGTGCTGCAGGGGTGTGATGACATATGGTCATGAAACGTTTGTGGATCTTGATCCAGCTTTGGGAAGATAATTTCCTTTTGGAAACTTCCCACAACAAACAAGTTTTATTATTGTGATCATTTGACATCCACAATATTTTCCCCATTTGGAGGCCTCTGGATTTGTTCATTATAATCTTGATCTTATCCTACAGTTTCTTTCTAAAATGAATGATAGAAATTAATGCCCAGTGTATACAGTAATATGAATTCAAACTTACAGATCAAATGTTTAAAAGGATGTGTGTGTACTGTTGTATGTATTTTCACAATTCTGATATAGTAAAGGTATACATATTTACATCATATATTAAGGATAAGTGTTGAAACTACATTGTAGTTCGTACTACTGCCGCTCTGCTTACAGTATGGCAGTATGCAGGCTTATTTCTGGAATAGTGCTGATACTCAGAATATTGATGCTCTTCAGTCTAAGTGCAAGGTACTTTTCTACCTTTTATGTTATAGAAAGCTATGTAACCACATACTAAAATGCTGTGTGCTCATGCACAGGGCACGTGGGTAAACAAATGACAGAGAGTATTAATATAATGCTTTACTAGAAAGGACTTGCATACTGCATTTGTCATTGCAATATAAGAACCTGTGTAATGAGGTTCTTACCAGCCTTACAGGATGATGATTTTATGGAATCTATGGGGAGCTATAGGTGTGTTGAAGTTGAAAAATTTTGTGTACCGTAGCAGAGTACTTACCTGTTCCTGCCTAGATGAGAAAAAAGTCTGTTGCTGTGGTTGTTTCTTTTAAGTAGTGGTCATGGATAAATGTTAAGATTAACCACTGTTAATAGTGGTTGTTATTCCTGATGACAGGTATTTGCTGCTTCTCTGAAAAATTCCCCAAAAAGATGTTTTGCCCACCTTCTGTGAAAACTTCCACATGTAGTTGTACACCAGCTTGCCATCTCTAACAGTTCTTGGCCTAATGTTTGCATAAGCCTACTAAAAAAAAAAAAATTAAAAAAAAAAATCAAACACTTTAAGTTACCACTCCACGTAAAGAATTACTACTCATAGCTCATTTGTGAACACAGTAGCAGGAAAAATTAAAACATGGAAGTGAATGCTAAGCTGAAGGTGAGTGAAGTGTTTGGGAGGTGAAGCGACTGCTCTATTTGTGCAGTTGTAAGAGATTTTTTTCTCAAAAGATTTTGTTTTATGCATCCTCTGCTTTGGTCCTACAGAATTTTGTACACCTTTTTCCATCTTTGTTACTTTTCTATTCAGAGCTTTTAGTTTATCAATTCAGTTCAGGTTACTCCTCTGGAATTGTTTTACTGGCTAATTCTAGTGCCTGTAAGATTGGCAATTCTTTATTTGGACTTAAAATCTAATGGTTCATACCAATTTTGTAGTTCTGCAAAAGTCTTTGCTCATATTCATTTTGTAAAAATTATTTTATTGAACAGCTCACTGGCAGCAAGATCTACTTTCTGAATGGGGCTGATTACAGCAGACTAGTTTTCAATCTTCTGTTTCTGCTGTTTGTTGGGAATGTTTCGTTTTTATTCTCAGGAATACCCATAAAATCTCTGCCATAAGAAATTTAAGAATGTCTTTCCTTCGTAATAATTCCATCAATTCATTCAACAGTCTTGTATTTAAATAATAGTTGAATTCTGTTTATCATGTGCATCAGGAATAAGAACTTACAAAAATCTATTGGAAGAGAAATTGTCAAAGGTATGGTTTGGCTTGTAGGGTGTTTACTTAATTACAATATGCAAACTTATATAAACCCATTGTTAGTCCCAAAATTTAGGTTGTTATCCGGTCTGATAAAGCAAAAACCTAAAATGAGAATATGTTTAAAATTTGCTGTGCATGCCTACTTTACAAATGATGCCTTACCTTCCAGAAGGGTTTGAACAGATATAAGGTAGACTGTTTTGAGAATCCACTTTTAAGATAACGGGGCAGGGAGAATTTTGTTTACTAACCTGATGATTCGCAACCAACTGTTCTCCCTTTTTTTTATGTAATCGGAATGGTATGTTGTCTAAAACAAAAATGGAACACCAGTCCTTTTCTCCAGTCATCCCAGTTGACGTTTAACCTCAGATCCAAGACAACCAGTTCTTTATACATTTTGGTTTGGCAATATCTGGCAGAGAGGAAGAATGACCTAGGTCTTTTCTAATTGTTTTCTGGAATTCACAGTAATTAAGAAGTTATCTGTGGGGTTTTTTTCTGAGTGTTGATTTATTACTGTATGTATGAAAGGAACAAAAGGTCAGATAAGTGGCAGACGTACTTGGAGGCTGAAGTGGCTAAAGAGATGAAAACTGTTCTCAAAAACGGTCTTGAGGAACTTAAAAGCAGTGAATTTTGTAGTATGGGATGTTATAACTAAGTATTTTATGTTACTTGTTCTGAAATATTTTCATATGTGGATTAGACCTGTGGGAGTGTGAATTTGAGGGGATTGCTGTAGTTGTACTAACCTCAGAGTCTGTGCACAAATTATTAAAGCAGAAATCAGGTACTAGTCACGTGCAAGGTGTGTTTGGGAGAACTTAATGGAGAAAAAAACCCTCAAAGGATTGCAAGTCAGCTATTGAAAAGGTAAACCTGCTGTGCCAACTGCTAGAAATTAATGTTGGACTCTAAGAAATTGATGGAAGTTCATTTGATTTCAGTGAGACCATAAGCCTTTTCAGACTAAGAAAAACCCTAAACAGCAACAAAAAAACCCTGCATTTTTCAATATGCTGATCTGAAACTATGGTGAAAATTAAATTCCTCTTACCCATGAAGTCAGGCTTCTAAGAAGCCTGAAGAGAAACTGACAAAAATAGTCAGCAAATCATGCAATTATAAAAAAATTCAGTCAGTCAAAATTTTGTTAATTGAAACTATCAGCTAGCGTCATCCCTTTTGACTTCATTTTTCAAAATGAAATAATTAGACTTTTTCGTTTAAGTTCTTACCTGAACATTATGTAAAGTAATGCAGGGATATGTTAAGTAACCCCAAAGCTAAATTAAATCATTTTGGGTTAAAAGATTTATTTTAATTTTTTTAAAACTGTTAGCTTTTTTGGTATAAAAGTGAAATTGATCAGCAGTCCTCACCTAAGACAGAAGACTTTGTGATAAGCCCATGTTTTCCCTGGTAGAAAAATTCAGTGTGGAATAGTTACTAATGATAATCCAAGAAGCATTGGAAAAGGAGAATTGTATGTGTGGAGAGAAATTTAAGTTGACAGTAAAAATATTGACAGTTAACCCATTTCTATTCAGCCATACCCTAATACAAAAAACAGATTGAAATGTCTTGCATGAGTTGCAGTTCATTAAGCAAATGTGACACTTTATTTTCTAGCTATTTCAATACTGAAAGAGGTGAAGTGGTGAAATAGCAATATAAATGAACACGCTTCTCAGTGTGCTGATAAGTCAAAGTGAAAAAAGAAAATATTAAAAGATGTTTCAAGACTTGGTTACTGTGTCCTTCCCTTGCCCCCAAACAGAAAGCAGAATCCTTTGGCTGCATCTGAGTTTTCAGTTTATAACTTTGTGGATAAAATATCTTGTCTCTGAAAATGAGTTATAAAAAGAAATGCTGCTACCACATTCAAAACTAATTATGAGATGGATCGTAGTGCTGCTTTGTTTATTATTTTAACTGAAAAAATAATCTGTAGTTTTATTAACATTTGCTGATAGTCAACATTTTCTTTGAGCTGATATTTTTAATTAGCGCTTTATATATTTGAATTCAAGTGATGGTTTGAGACTACAAATTTGATTTGTTTGGGGTTTTTTGAGGAATTTTTTTCTCAACTCTAATTTCTATCTGCAAAATAAATATAAGAACCAATCATGTTTTCTGACAAGACATTCTCTGGATATCTCTGGTCTTACTAAATGAGACAGTATATCAAGTATAGTTTTTAATTCAGATCACTTCTTTGGGTAACATTGCTATTTTAAAACAAGATCAAAGTAAAAGACCATTATAACAAATATTTAGTCATCACTCAGAAACAGAAGAATTAATGATACCTTTTTAAATAAATATCCTGATAACATGACTGACATTAAAAAAAAAAAAAAATAACTGTGATCTGAACATTGCCAATTTAGATTTGGCAAATTAGTTAAGTAGCTTGCATTTGTAGTATTTCACACCTTAAAGGCTTAATATGCATTGCTAAATATATTTCCTGACTGTTTGCTAGTTAATGTTCTGTGGAAGTACAGCTGCTAATTTTTTGTGGTTGACATGGCTCATTTTAAAGTGATAACAGTTGCATCTGTAGTAGTGTTACAATTCAGTTCATAAATTATGGTCATACATTTTTACACCTACTATTTTGTAGGAGTACAAGCATTTGAAAAATCTGTATTTGCTAACAAAATGCACCCAGTAATATTTTAACAAAACACAGAAACACCCCCACACACCACTGCTCTCTCAGTGGTATTAGTGACTCAGTAAGCCTTTCATGTGTTAAGCTTTAAATATTGCAGGATAGGAACGTCTTTTTCTGTAATATCACAAAGTCTCTTCAGGAGTAATTCTTGGTAATTAGTAAAGACTGATATATTCTGATGGTAAAACAATTGGACTGGAACAATATTGTGAGGCAGTGCAGGGAAAAAAATTTCTCTGAGAAGATAAATATTGTCAGGATATATCTTGTGGAGACAAGTGAAGAAAAAAGTATTCATAAATGCCTGTGGTTTGTAATATACATTTTTCCTAATATTTTGAAAGAAACACAGGCAGGACGTAAGCAACCCAGGATGTTCCTTGAATGCATTGGTGAGAGCTTCCTCCTCCAGGTGATAGAGGAGCCAATGAGAAAAGGTGCTCTGCTGGACCTCATACTCACCAACATGGAGGGGCTTGTTAGGGATGTGAATATCAAAGGCAGCCTTGGCTGCATCAACCATGAGATGGTGGAGTTCAGGATCCTGAGGGGAAGGAACAGGGCAAAAAGCAAGCTCACAACCCTGGACTTCAGGAGAGCAGACTTTGGTCTGTTCAGAGATCTGCTTGGAAGGGTCCCATGGGATAAAGTACTGGAGGGAAGAGAGGCCCAAGAAAGCTGGTTAGTATGCAAGTATCACCTCTTCCAAGATCAAGAGCAGTCCATCCCAATGAATAGGAAGTCAGGCAAAAATGCCAAGAGGCCTGCATGGATGAACAAGTTGCTCCTGGCCAAACTCAAACACAAAGAAGCAGCATACTGAGGTTAGAAGCAAGGAAATGTAACCTGGGAGGAATACACAGACATTGTCTGAGCATCCAGGGGTGAAGGTAGAAAAGCTGAAGGCCAAATAGAATTGAATCTGGTCAGGGATGTCAAAGACAAGATAACCAACAAAAGGAAGACTGAGGAAAATGTGGGCCCATTGCTGAATGAGGCAGGGGACCTGGTTACACAGGACAGGAAAAGGCTGAGGTACTGGATGCCTTCTTTGCCTCAGTTTTTACTAGCAAGACCAGCCTTCAGAAATCCCGAGTCCCAGCAACTAGGGGAAAGTCTGGAGCAATTAAAGTGTACCCTTTGTGGAAGGGGATCAGATCAGGGCATACTTAAGCAAACTGGGCATACACATGTCCATGGGCTCTGATGGGATGCATCCACAAGTGCTGAGGGAGCTGGCTGATCTCATTGCGATAATCTTGCTGCTGTCTCTCTTGATAATCTTTGCTTGGTCATAGTAACTGGGAGAAGTGACAGAAGACTGGAAAAAAGCAAACGTTACTCCTGTCTTCAACAAGGGCAAGAAGTAGGACCAGGCCAGTCAGCCTTTCCTGGGAAGGTGGTGGAGTAGCTAATCCTGGAAACAATTTCCAGGCACATGAAAGACAAGAAAATCATGAGTAGTCAGCATGGCTTCGCCAAGGGGAAGTCATGCTTGACCAGCTTGATAAATTTCTATGATGAAGTGACTGGCCAGGTAAATTAGGGGCAAGCAGTGGATATTGTCTACCTAGATTTCAGTAAGGCCTTTGACACTGTCTCCCATAAGATCCTCATAAATAAGCTGTTGAAGGATGGGCTGGCTGAGCAGACAGTGAGGTGGATTGAACACTGGCTGAATGGCTGGGCCGAGAGGGTGGTTATCAGTGGCGCAAAGTCTAGTTGGAGGCTAGTTACTAGAGGTGTACCCCAGGGGTTATTAGTGCATCCAGTCTTGTTCAACATCTTCATTAATTATCTGGATGATGGGGCGGAGTGTACCCTCAGCAAGTTTTCTAATGACACCAAACTGGGAGGAGTGGCTGATATACCAGAGGACTGTGCTGCCATCCAGAGGGACCTCAACAGGCTGGAGAAATGGCCTGACAAGAACCTCAGGAAGTTCAACAAAGGCAAGTGCCAAGTCCTGCCCCTGGGGAGGAATAACCCCATGCACCAATATATGTTGGGGGCTGACCAGCTGGAAAGCAGCTTGGCAGAAAAGGAGCTGGGGCTCTCGGTGAACACCAAGTTGAACAAGAGCCAGCAACATGCCCTTACTGCATTAGACAAAGTGTTGCCAACAGGTGGAGGGAGGTGATCCTTAGCCTCTACTCAGCACTGCTGAGGCCACACCTGGAGTACTGTGTCCAGTTCTGGGATCCCCAGTAGAAGAGAGACATGGACATACTGGAGAGAGAGTCCAGTGAAGGGCTACAAAGATGATGAAGACACTGGAGCATCTCTTCGGTGAGGAAAGGCTGAGAGAGCTGGGACTGTTCAGCCTGGAGAAGAGAAGGCTCCGGGGGGAACTCATCAGTATCTATAAATACCTGAAGAGAGGATGTGAAGAAGACAGAGCCAGGCTCTTTTCAGTGGTGCCCAGTGACGGGACCAGAGGCAAATGGGCACAAACTGAAACACAGGAGGTCTTGTCTGTCAGGAGACACTTTTATACTGTGAGGGTGACTGAGCACTGGCACAGGTTGCCTAGGTAGGTTGTGGAGTCCCCATCCTTGGAGATACTCAAAAGCTGTCTCGATGTGTTCCTGGGCAACTAGCTCTAGGTGGCCCTGCTTGAACAGAGGAGTTGGGCAAGATGACCTCCAGAGGTCCCTTCTAACCTCAACCATTCTTTGCTTCTGTAGCTATGAAGTCTGTCAAGCTGGGTTTTGAAAACGTTGAGGCAGCAAATCAATTGCTTTCTAAAAGATGGTACTTGAGGTAATTGAATGTTCTAATGGGGAGAAATGCTCTTGCTGAAACTTGGACTAGCCGTTTTCATAAAGGTTTTATAAGTCTGTGCTACCTTTTTGTGTTTGCTTTTATTAGCTTGGGCCTTGAAGCATTATTCCTAATTAGCCAGTGGTTTTATCCCTTCCATTGTACAATTTCTGTGGTAAGAAACTGCTTTTGGTACTAACATTAATGTGTACCATTTTTATACCTCACAGCACCACATTTGGAGGCCACCTAACCTGTCTTGATGTTTTCTTTTTTTTCTTGATGTTTTCTTGATGTTTTCTTGCTAGGATCTAGTGCAGCAATCTTCTTTTTTCTTATTTGCACATTGTGTTCTCCCAGATAATAAGATTTTGTTTGAGAAGAAAATGTCATGAATCACATACTCTGTTGTGTTTATGTTATCTGGTCAAATTTGAGATCAGATACTGATAGTGTCTGTCCAACTCTTAATTTATGAGGTTTTTAGTATTCTACCACGGCTGCTAAGACTATAGCAAATGCTGACTAGATGAAAACAATTGTTGTGTGTGTAAGCTTTTGTAGAGACTTACTAGTATTATATTTGCTGTAGAAGCATTATCATCTATAAGGTTGAACTGTGTCGTCTTAGGGTTTTATTTCTGAACATCGAAAGTTAAGAGAAAACCCATTCATAAAACATGTATTACAGAAGAACTGTTAGGGATCAGGTGCATGTTTTCCTGTCTGATTGTAGATGCAAATCTTATTTGTGATGTGAAGCATGGGTTCATCAAATACTAAATGTATTACTGTTTGTTCTTTTTTTCTTTAGAATTACAGAAAAATAGTTATTGAGAGGAAAAATATGGATGTAATATTGCTTTAAGAATCAAGGCCTTGATACTAAAATTTGTATTAAAATAACCTTGGAATCAAAATCTGTTAAAAGAAACTAATCCACATGTTTGGGGGAAAAAATTGGCAATGTAGTTAAAAATACTTCGTTGAATAAAGTTACACTGATAGAAGTAGGAAGTTCTTGCAATTTAGAATTCCTGTTTTAAAAGCTCTATCATAAACCTAGTTTGCTCATCTAACATTTGTTATATCTATCCTCTTATAGGATAAGATAATTCGAGATTGTTCACTGGAATTTGGTAAATGTCAGTAGAATTTTAGAAAACAAATGTCCTGTTCTCTAGATCCTGTCACAAGTTGATAAGCTTATTTATAAACATGAACCACTTACAAGTTCATGGTCGTAAGACTGTGTTATCTTTTAGTATCATGCCTATTTATCAAAGCTGTTAGAAGTTTCCCCATTTTGACAATTCAGTGATTGGTAATTGAATTTTTAAAAAGTTTCATTTCAGTGAAGATAATCAAACAATCCCTGTCTCTTTTACTCATTAAAGCATTCATTTTGCTCTAGATATCACCTGAACAAGATTTGCGCAATTTCTAAACTTTTATATTGGGGCCTATGAAACAACAGAATCTGAATTTTTCTTTTAATTTTCTGAGTTTTTCAACTGCCAAGTTACAAAGTAACCCTTGTTTTAATAGTTCTAAGTTCTTTTTTTTGTGAAATAAGTGAGACTTTAATGTAAGCTTTGTGCCTGTCCCAGAAACCTCAAGCTTTTGATAGATAGTGATTAATTAGATTTGTTATGAATAGGCAATAAATAATTGCACTTAAATCATAGTCATAACTTGCAAGTGAGTTACTACTGAATTTCAGTGGATGAGATTCAGCCCTATGGGGGTTTTATACATAGCAGTTGGCACTTAAATAGGAAATTATTTTTGTTGAATAGTATATGAGAAATCTGCATTTCTGTTTCTGTTTGAAACAGCTGCTGAGAATTTTTGGGGGGGAGGAGCGAGATGCTTTCTTTAGAGTGACCACTTTATGTCTGATTTTTAATTTAGAAATGCCACTTTCTTGAATTCTTGTGTTAAGGTCCCATGAAGTGACTGCTGAGTATGTTGTCATTGTGGAGAATGGAGGGTACTACAGTTGTTTGGCAATTGGAGATTGAATGTACCTCAGTTTTATCTGTTTGATAGTCTGTTACTTGGGGATATATGCAAAAAGAGAAGCCATTGCAAGGACATTTCATGAAATGGCACCATAATAGAAATTTACCACAGATGTATCCACAAGAAACAATAAAGCTTGGAAGTTACCTTTTGCAGGACTGGTAGAAGTTGTTTAATCTATTTCGCCAGTGCAAGGATCAAGATATCAAAATGTACAACTTGAAAGTATGCCTTAGGGAGAAAGCATTTCATAGGGATCTGGGAGCTCAAGCTTAGGTATAAGGGCGGGGGGAGGGGTGTCTTAGCTGTTTACTGGGCTGTGGTGAAGGTTAGAAGTGTTTTATCAAAGATACTTTTTAGTGGGACACATACATTAAATGACTCGCACAATTATGTAAGGAGTTGATTCTGGATAGCTGCGTAATTCTTTTAATGTGGAAAATGCATACAAATTATGCACAGTAGCTTGAAGTGATTAATTTATATTTCCATGTGGTTTTTCGTACTGCATCCTACTAATGACCATCCAACTCACATAGATGCAGCAAACTGAGTTTACCTATAAAATAGGTAAAACTTAATATAACTTTGTTAAGTTCTACATTACATTTACTCTCTGGATTTTTCTTTGTAAATGCTTAATATTTCTTTTTTCTGTTCTACTAGATGCTTGTGACTACTCCAGAGAAATGGGATGTAGTGACAAGAAAAAGTGTTGGTGATGTAGCCCTCTCGCAGCTGGTAAAACTCTTGATTCTCGATGAAGTTCATCTGTTGCATGAAGACAGAGGACCCGTACTTGAAAGTATAGTAGCACGTACATTACGTCAGGTAAGAGTGAAAAAATCTTGAAAAGAATTTTATTTTGGTCAAGAATAGATAGATTTCAGTGTAAAAAGAGAAATGTGAGACATTGAAATCAAAATGCTTAGGCAGCTTACAATTTATTTTATAGATATTCTGTACTAGGAATGAAGAAAAAATTTTGTCTTCTACCTTCTCTTCTGTATTATATCAACTATCAGATTCCTAGAATGCATAATTTACTACAGAGCTATTTATTTACTTAGGATTTATTTACTTAATATTAATTTACTTACTGTACAAGTAATGGCAAAATTAAACATTTTTAAGCTAATAATAATCAGGTTAATGTTTTAACATAACCAAAATTGAAAGTATTTTCTTACCAGGAATACTGATTTTTAATCAGCAATTTTCCTAGGAGAATTTTTTTTTTTTTTAATTACAAGTAGTGTCTTAAAACTAGGTAAACCTTTCAGCACTGCTAGAAAAATACTATTTAATTTTTACTTTAACATAATTGGTACTTTTTTTTTCTGCCATGCTTTAGTGGTACTTTCTAAATACCAAGATTTGAAATGGCAAAAGGAGAAAAGGGTGTATGTGTGCATTTTTTTTCTTAAATCTCGTACAAAGGAAGGATACAGAGTTAGGCAATAAATAGGATTGGTCTCAATGGTGAGATGTGCATTTACAAGAAAAATAAAATATGGAATTGGGATAAATAAGTAATGGTAAGGAGAGGATAGAGTGCCTTTTTTTTTTGTCATGCAGAGCCAAAGTATGTCAATACAAATAATCTGTAACAAATTAAAAATAAACACAATTGCTATTGTTATGCCTCTGCAGCATGTTAAATGTTTAAAGCCTTTTAGCTTTCAAGATGCTTTTTTCTTGCTTTTTTCTACACTAACCTTGTTAAGGCTCTGTGAATCATCTAATTCCAGCTCCTCTAAGAACAGAATAAAATGGATGTCTGCTGTAATCCAGTACAGAAAGTCTGAAGTTCCTGCATAAAGAATAAAATAAGTAATAATTCCTTAGAACAAGCTACACTTTAATGGAGACTAGGGTTTTGTAAAGTTTAGACTACTTCAAGAGCACTAAGCTTAACCTGTTTGATATTGTAGTTTCTTTCTTAAATGTTTTTGATAACCTTGTTTTCCTTAGATGTCTTTAAAGTAAAGCATCTCAGCTTTTAGCAGTGGCCATGATGGTCATTGTCTTCATGTCAAATTGCAGGACTCATGCATTTTTCAATGCGAAGTTTTGTGAGACTTGTAAGATAGGCTTCAACTGTCCAAAATAGATGTCTAGAGCCATTTTATCTGCCCTACATTATTCAGCTTGGCATCCTGTTTCTGCTTCATTTGGACACAAATCTCCCAAAGATCCTTTTCTTTTGTGTCTGTCAAGCCTGTGCAGGTAACTTAAGGAATATAAAATCTGAGGCAATTATGTCTTGGGTACTGAATCCTATCCTTAGTGCTTTTATTGTAAGATAGCAGTATCTTGCTTCAACGCTCATTTAAAAAATAGCTCTCTAGGGTGCTTTAATCTTCTAGGATTTCAAGGTTTGTTTTACCTACCAAGTTGCAGTTTAACTCATCTGGAATTGAAGCTACTCATTTGTAACCCTTCTTTAAGTGAAACAGTTGGGAAGAAAAACAAAACACAAATCTTGAAATTAACTGTCTCACCACCTTTCTGAAGACCTTATTTATGAATCTTTACAAGAAGGTAGTTGAAGAGAGGGAAAATTTACAGTATAAAACTACACTAAAAAAACCCCCACAGTTAAACAGAAAACAAAACTACTTGTAGAAATATTTAGAAGTATGAAGTAGAAGACAATTCTGGACAAAAATATTTTGAATTGCAAGCCTCTCAGAGAGCTTGGGGACAAAGAAACAGGAGATGTTTTGTACAACTCTTTTACCTTGCTAATATGGAAACAAATAATAAGAGGGTTAGTTTTAAAAATTACACTGAAACGTTATACTGCAGCATCTGAGCCTGCAAGCATAGCTCTATGAAGTTTGCAGTAAACATCCATAACTAATTATGAAATTACTGGAACTTCTATTTTGTGACTAAAAAAGAGAGCATAAATTTTGTGATTTCAGAAGTATTTCACTGGAGCTTAGTGAAAATACTATTACAGATGTTTTAAGTGTTAAAATATCACATATAATAATGTTTTAATGATATTTTGCAAAGAAAAAATATTTGGTTACATTTCTTTGGTTCTGTCCCCTGCGCATAGTTCTGTTTTGTGCATTTTGATACAACTTCATAAAAGTCCCTGGAGCAGGAACTAGACCCAGGATATTCAGCCCATACCTGAAGAACGTCCCTCTGACTTTGATGATTCTGTATGAAACATTAAGCTCTTCTCCAGCCCTTCCGAAAGTAGTTCTAGAACATATTTTCACTGATGACTGTGGAAATATCATACTTACTCAATATTTATGCACACAGGATGTAAGAATAATTGTTCAGTTCTTAAAAAAAAATACCAAACAAAACAAAACAACAACAAAAACACTGACATCAATCTAAAATATCCTTAAGTCAATTACACCACTGCAGTAATTGCTGAAATCAATTACGTGATTTGTATGCTGGTTTAAGACATCAGAAATATTGACTAGTTTTTTTCCTAATTTGTGGTGGAGGGATTCAGAAAGTGATTAGCCAAGTAATTCAAAGAAAAATCCATTTCAGATTAATAGTCACTAGATCATACTGGGGGCTGTAGTAACTTGGGGCTATGCTGGCAAATATCATTGACATTTTCCCAGTTTCTCTACTGTCCCTCTTTGGCCACTGTGGGAGACAGTGGATTGAAGTAATTGGATTTTTGGTCTGACTTGGAACAGTCATTTCTTGTATCCCTTCTAGGACGGAACTCAATTCCTTTGAATATTGCTTCAGCCTTTTTAATAAATCACTAATAGCTACTCTAATAATGGTGTGTACCTATTGTTTCGTCTGGGTGATACATGTTTGCTGTGCAGGTCAAGACGTATAACATTTTTATAACAAGGCTTTTACATTTTGCAGGGTTTGTTATCCTGTCATATAGAAGAAGCATCTCTTGTTTTGTTGGAGTGTGAGGGTTGTTTTGCTTTGATGGTGGATAATAGAGAAACAGACAATGGATTCTTTTTTTGATCTTTTTAAGAATTAGTGTTCAACTAGCTACTTGGGGCTACAACTGTGTTTTGAAATCTGTATTCATATGCTGTACAAATACAGCTGTACAAATACCTTCTCAAAACAGGAATATCTTGATGCATTAGCAGGTCTGTGCTAATTTGTACCTCAAAATACTTGAATTATTGTACTTTTCCCCAGATGAACACTGAGACACACCACTTACTGTAAGACTTTAACATGTTCATTTTAACTTATGGCATTTTTTAGAATCAGGTTGCTTTTAAACCTGGAAGGAGCATATATATTGGAATTGCTGACGGTTTTACTCATAGCAAAATGAACAGCATATTTGTGCATGTTTGCACTTTTCAAATTTTAGAGAATTTTTTGCAAGTGATTTAAATTGACTTTGCTTAACATTTTGGTGGGGAAATTGCTTTGAGCTCTGTTATATACTGTAGGTATAACATCAAACAGCTTCTTTGAATCAAATTTATAACTTTGATGTTTAAAGTTTTAGTCTAGAGCATAATGCAGATGTAAAACTGAAATGCTTAAACTTTTTAATCAAACTCTCCACACTTCTGTAATATCTACTAAGCTTATTAGCTTGAAAGAAAAAATTGACTGCTTTTAAAGAACACTGAATTATTTTGTCATAATTATTCAGAGATTTTGATGACTTCTTTGCTGCTTACGGGTATTTTTTCACAAAAAAAGAATGCTGAATATTATATTTGAGTGATATGTGAGTTTTGATACCTTCTCTCAACTATGTGAATGATAAATTAAATAAAAGAAAACCCATAGTAAAATATTTCTCAGATTTTGGGGAACCAAAACTCCCATCTTAGACACATTAATATTGTTCTCATCACAGTCTCATTCTTCAAATTTGAGTTTCAGCTGCTTTATGTTTTTGTGTGAGATCAACAAAGTTGCTAGATAACTAATAGGTGGCACAACACAGCAGGACAAGCAATCCAGGAGATTCCTGGAGTGCGTTGATAAGAACTTCCTCCTCCAGGTAATAGAGGAAATAATGATGAGAGGGGCTCTGCTGGACCTCATACTCACCAACAAGGGAGGAGCTCATTGGGGATGTGAAGTTCAAAGGCAGCCTTGGCTGCAGTGACCATGAGATGGTGAAGTTCTTCTTCCCTTGGAAATTCTCATTTTTCCTTTCTGAGCTTTTTTTCGTCATGACACCTTATTTAAGAAACTTTTCCTTTCAGCTGTCATGTAGTTTTCCTTGCTGTGGGTGCATTGTCAATATCTCTACTTCCTTATTATCTCCTCTACCTCTTTTTTTCTGTCCCTTTGGTTCCCTCTCTTACCTCCTTACTAGAAATCAGAAGCAAACAAGTTCAGAGGTGTCTCACCCAAAGCCAAACACGTAATTGTTATCAAATTAGGAATTTTTATGTTCTTGGAATCCCATTCTTGATTAAGAAAATTTGAGAATTTTATAAAANAAAAAAAAAAGGGCAAGGCTAATGACCTAAACCCTATATATATATGTATCTCTTGTGTCTAATGGTAGCCTGCTGTAGTTCCTACTTGTGTCTTTTGGGACTAGGATGGCATTGGCATTGCATTTGGTTCTTCATTTCTCATCTTGAGTGACTACTGTTAGACTTTGTCTCTTTGATGTTCCTTATATAGGCTAATCAAGTTTCTCAGCATCTCCAGTTACAGGATAAACCAAACAAGCTTACTGAACCCTTCTACAAAAATTTTTTGGTTTCTAACTATAGTGTCGTGGGACTTTTTGCTGAACTTTCTTATATTTGTGACTGTATTTTTAAAACATGTCAACAAAACTGGGTATAGAACTTTTGTGTTAGTTTTGGTTGTGGCATGTACAGAGGTAGAGCATTTTCCTCCTATTACTCAGTTCCGTCCTTTTAATACCTCTAAGAATTGCATGTGCTTAATTTTGCTAATATATCATCTCCAGAGCTTGCATTCAGATGCTTGTTCATTAAGTCCTCAGACAATCCTCTTTATAGTTGCTGCAGGATTCACTTGTTGCTATAAGAATGTTTCCTAAGAACAGTGTCTTGTTTGGCAACTGTGGCCTGTTTTAGAGTGAGCTAAATTAAAAGAAATTTAGTTTGAATGGGACCATCAACCTAGTTTTATCTGTATGGCTGATGCACACATCAGTTATATTAATTCTGCCAGTCACCTGCTCTTCTTGTCACCAGTTATTTTTTATTTACTGCATATCATAGATAAAATTATTTAATAGAGTTGAGCTTAGAAAGCAATTAGAGGCATCCCTTTTTAATTGCTGTTTTTCAATTATACGTTCTCTTTAAAATCTGTCAGTTCATCAGCTTGTGATAATTTAATACATGTTTCCTTGCTATTCTGTGATATTATTTTTAAACAGTATGTTGTGCAGCCGTATGTCTAATGCCTTACATGAGTCGATCTATCTTGTTATCTTTTCTGGCAACTTTGTAGTTGTGTAAAAATGACTTTTTTAAAACAACAAACTTTTTAAAACAAAACCTAATCTCCATTTGTTTAGAAGATGTTACGTATCAGATATTTGAATTAATCTTCAGAAGTTTTTCTATTACTTTGCATGGAAGTGATGTCAGGAAGTCATTCTGCATGTCATTTTTTATTATTGATATGTGAACATTTTTCGTGATATATCCACGGAGTTTAACAGTTAATAGTGATTGTCATATGTTTTATTTTCTTTCATAATATGGTAAAGCAGTTAAACTGATTTGTAGAAGGGTTCATATTTCGTTTTGTTTCTTAGTTTGTGAACAAAACAGTGAGCATAGCAGGAAACGGCATTCTGTCATTCAAGAAAAACTGACATGGCACTGTGCAGGGCATACAAATCTCTTAATGGCTATATTCAAAAATGTCATTTCTTAAGCCAAAGTATTGCATACTTAATATTTAGCTGAGGGAAAATAATATGGTTTCTAATAATGCTTTCTGCATGGTTACATTTTTTCAGTACCTCTAGATTTTTAAATATGTTCTAAATGGAGGACTGAGATCACAGTATTTTCAGGGTTCATTGGAAGCAGAGTAAAACTCATTTATAAAATTACTTAACTAGATGGTTGCCTAGTAACAAATGCATTCTGTGCAGAGTGTTTGAGTTGTAGATAACGTCCTATGTAGAATCTTCAAAACAGTATTAGTAATTGCATTTTTACTATGTACTTTTGATTTTGCAGTTTTACTGGTTTTTCCATTTTTGTTCCTAAAACTAGGAAATTGCCACCTATGTGGACTGATTGACAACTTCTTAATTCTTTCATTAGACAGTAAACAACATATCAATAAACAAGTAAACACTGATGAAACATTCTAACAACTTCCTTCTTAGTAATTTTGAAACACCTTTTATTCTTTTTTTTTTAAAATGTTCTAAGAATTGCTCCTTTTTTTTTTTTTTCCTTTCTTTTTCTTCTTTTTTTTGGACAATGTGAAAAATATAGGTCTTGTGACAGGCTGAGACTTAGAGGCATTCTTGGGGTAGGGTAATATCTAACTAATAACTAACGTCAATCCTTATATGCAGTATTTCATTCTTATCACTGTTGAGCAGGGAACTCAGGAACCTAAGTTAAGAATTCATCTTGCACATCTAGACTAAAAACTAAGAAACACTTGTGTCTAATTTTCTGTGTATCTTGTCTTTAGTATACATCTGAAGGGCATACAGACTGACTCTAGAGGGTGTGTTGAAGTGATCCTGGGTCATCTGAATATCAGATTAATTTCTAACCGGTGGACAATTCTTCAAATATTGGAATGTGTAAACTTGTCTGATTCACTTAATTCTCTGCTCGAGTTGAACAATCAGGGATATGTTTTCCAGCTTGATTGTAATTCATTCCGTGAATGTGATATTTTAATACATGGAAATGGGAAGACTGCCAAGATCACAAAGTTCAGGAAGAACTTTAGAAGTCAGATAAAAGAGTATCTCTATGCATACTCTGTATGCTCTCAAGTGGTGGCTGTAATGTAATGAAATGATATGCAAATCTTAAAACCTATTAGGAAGAAAATGATCCTGCTGTGATCAATTTACAGTCCAGAGAGGCACTTCCCATACCTGATCCTTTATCATTTACAGTATAAACGCAGGTGATGCTTAAGTGTGGAAGTCAGTACTGGATAGCTATCTTCTGTTTATTTTTTTTGTATACATGGAATTTCATGGTGTGATAATTGTGCTCTCGGAACGTGTATAGTGAACATGCTGCCAGTTCTCCACATGCCATCTTGAATGCTTCTGAATTAGATATACTAATTAGATATATCAATTAAATATAGTTATGGCAATTTTATTTCTTACTTCCAGTGTAATATCAAATCAATTAAATAAAGCTTTCAATGAACATGATATGCAGATACTGTGACAGTTCAGTTTTCCTAAGAAAGCCTTATAAGTTCCAAATAGTGCTTATATTTTTACTGAGATAATTAAACACATATGAAGATTAAAATGTTTGAGATTGTGTGCCAGTAGTGAAGAAAACGCATTTAGCTGCCTACCACCAGCCAGTGATAGGGAATGTAAACAGAAAACTTTGTCAAACAAAATATCTTTTCAGTAATTTTTACTGCAGTTTCAGGAAAAGAGTATGTGTTCATAGTATCTTGTATAAGAAGACACCATCTTTAATGGGGACTTCTAGGACCAAATAATAAGTGATCCAGCACATGAAAAATATTAATGTTTGAATGGACTTTATTTAAAAAGGACCTCTGCACACTTTCAAGACTTTTTTTTAGAAGCATCTGAGAGCAAAACTCAGATGCTTGCTCTTAAAGGTAAAGTCAGGCAAGTAGTTGAAAAATGCACACAGAGAATTCTGTTCTAAAAATGTGTTAGAATTCTAAAAAACATTATGAAAAATAAAGTCTCTATACTGTTTGGATAGATGAATAATCGATAAATAATTGAAAGTGAATTATAATCACAGAGAAAATTTTAAAGTAAATCATGTGTTATGGTTGCCTATACAGGTAATTTTGTTTTTCTAACTTTTGAGTTTAACACAGTTTTAGTCAGTGCTGTTTGTATATTGCCATGTATAATTAAAAGAATAAACAAAACTCATTTTTGATATGTATGGGATGAGTGCAGGCACATAGGGTTTTAGTTTACAGTTTTAATTTGATGTGAGTGTAAAATAATTGGGAGAATTGTTGTGATACATTTTGTCTTTAAGAGTAAATGTACCTCTCTTTGTTTCTTGATTATTTTTTAAATCTATTAATTATTGATATTTTGTGTTGCTAAGTGGATATAAAAGTAGATGTTAAAAAAAAAGGTATTTTGTTTGGATGGCCTTGAAAGAAGTTAAAGATATTGATGGAATGATTTAGTCTTAATAGTCTTTATTTAATTACGAAGACTATCAAAATGTTACTATAGAGAAAAAACTTTATTGCCTGGTTTCTTTGTAGCACTCTGATTTGATTTTTGTGACTTGATATAAATAGAAAACTAATTGCCCAAATAATTTGAAAATTTTAGATATATAAATTGAAAAAAATTATGTAGGTACTATATACACATGCACAAAGTATGTGAAGTATAATATAAAATATACAAGAATATTTTTGTTTGAAAATGTGCTATGCGTATTAGTAATTTTAATTACTTGCTTGTGTTAACTCTGTGCTGTGGTTTTCATGTGGAGTTGTAATTCAGTGTTTTCAATCAGCTCCTTAACTCCAGGGGCAACTGCCAGATCAGTGAAGTTAAATGGCTTCTTTTTACAAAGGTTTTGAAAGTGGCAACTCTTAGTAAGCTGTAGCTGTTCTCCAGGCATTGTTTGTATTTTGAAAAATACTCTGAACAAACAGCTTACAGTTAATTGGTGTAAAAATTCATACTGCCATGGTTATTAAGCAGAGTTCTTGTTAATTGTTTAAATACTTTAAATGCTTTCCTACTTTCAGATGGAACTGAGCACATTTTCAAACTAGTGCTCTCAGGCTCTTAGGAAATTTGAAAAAAAATTGTTATTGAATTTAGCAAAATAAAATAATGTTTTCCAGATTGGAGCTCAGTTACATTTTCAGAGTGTTATACTTAGTATCAGGTGATTGTGAACAAAGTACAGGATAAATATATCAGCAAGTGGTTACTGTTCTTACAGATTCAAGTAGTTTTTTTTTAAAAGAAGCATATAAACATTAAGTAAATTAAACTTTTGTACTGGGTGCAGGTGCTCAGGTACTGGCAGTGGGGGGCTGCAGGGGCGGCCTCTGTGAGGAGAGGCCGGGGCTGGCCCGTGCCAGACGCAGCTGGTTCCAGCCGGTTCCGACCCACAGTTCTGAGCCGGTTCTGAGCCCCACAGACAAGATGGCAGTGCTGCTGGGAAAGCGTATCTAAGAAAGGGCAAAACCACTGTGTAGCAGTTAAGAGAGTGAGGAAAAAAGTGTGAGAAATAACCCCCCACAGACACCAAGGTCAGAGCAGAAGGAGGTGGTGCTCCAGGGGATGGAGTCAGAACCAAACCAAACCAAAAAGCCCCAAACAAACAAAAAAGAAAACCACTCACTCCTCACCCCACCCCCAAAAAAAACCCAACGTAAAACCTGTGTGGTTGAGGTTGACTGTCGCCCTTAGGTCATCACATCATGAGTCCCCAACATAAGAAGGACATGGACCTGCTGGAGTGTGTCCAGAGGAGGGCCACGAGGATGATCCGAGGGCTGGAGCACCTCTCCTATGAGGAGAGGCTGAGAGAGTTGGGGCTGTTCAGCCTGGAGAAGAGAAGGCCCCAGGGACATCTTATTGCAGCCTTCCAGTACCTAAAGGGCCCTACAGGAGAGCTGGGGAAGGACTTTTGACTAGGGCATGTAGTGATAGGACAAGGGGGAATGGCTTTAAACTGGAAGAGGACAGGTTTAGATTAAACATTAGGAAGAAGTTTTTCACTTTGAGGGTGGTAAGGCACTGGAACAGGTTGCCCAGAGAGGTTGTTGAGGCCCCATCCCTGGAGGTGTTCAAGGCCAGGCTGGACGTGGCCTTGGGCAACCTGGTCTAGTGGGAGGTGTCCCTGTCTATGGCAGGGGGATTGGAACTTGATGATCTCAAGGTCCTTTCCAACCTAAACCATTCTATGATTCTATGAATCGTAATGCTTCTTTGTATTCTTCAAGGTGAATGCTGCTTTTATTCCCTGCAGATGGAAGACTTCTGAAAATGAAATCTCTCTTTTGTCCCAGTCATCTCAAAATTTGCATTTACATATAAGATTTTGGTGAACATGGGCTTTCCTTTGCAAAGCTGCTGTTTGTATAAGTGCAAAAGGGTCAATCAGCAGCTTTTCTATGTAGTTTAGTTTAAACATCCAAATTTTTGCCATGAGACACGTCCATTACCAGGCAACGTAGTAGTTTACTTGTAGTGCTTCATGTCTGTGGAGTTGTGGAGAATGGTTTCTTTGGGGGTTTCGTTTATTATCTTAGCGTGCTTGTTATTTGCCAGGTCTGTGTTATGGTATGGTGTATTTTATCTTCCTTGAGAATGCTCTCCATATACTTTTTAATCATCTTTTTTTAAAACTTTTAATTTATCTGTTTTAATTACATGGCACTTCCTGTCACTTTAATTCAGACACCTGAGTGATTCAAAATCTGTATTCTAAGTAAAACCTCATATTGTTTTGAACAGGACTTAGCTAGGTAGAAGTTACCAGCCTTACTCATCATGAGATGTTCATGCGTTTGAGACAAGTTGAGAACCTCATATATGACTTCAGTTATAGTGTATAAAAAGCCTTTTGATGAAAATTACTGTGAACTTTGCTTCTAAATAATTATGCTAGTAAGAAAGTTGTCAGTCAACCCACACAGCTCTTAATATTCCAGAAGGAAATGGGAAAATTCTTGTGTCCTTTGCTCAATCAAGTCTTTTGGCTGGCTTCATTCTTTATGAAAATTACCTGGAAATACATATAATATGCAGGCTTTTGTATGGAACAGAGTATTTCATTGTGAACCACCATTTCTGCATCTTACTGAATCAGAAGTCATGTAATGCAAACATTTGAGACATTTAAAGAAAAAAAGAAGAAAAAAGAAAAAAAAAGTTTGTTACAAATCAACTTCATGGTATTTGAATATCTTCAACTCCACAGAAGTACTGCTACGTATTGGAGAAATGCAGATAGTAATGAACTAGAAAAGATTGTCTAAGAGAGTTGTGGAAAGGTCTAAGCAAAAGCCAAGACTGAGGAACAGCACGAATTGCATTCTTCTTTCTTTTCAGAATTGTGCTGTGATTTGGACTAAGGAAGAAATGACACCAAATTATCTGTCCTTGTTTTGCCTATAAATTGGACTATTCCTTCTTAACAAAGCCAGTTTTACTGCTATTGTTCCTCCATATCAGTTAATGACTGCTTACCTTTTGGAGGGCAAAAGTACAATAAAACAGAAAGATGAATAAGCAAGATTTGATGGAATTGCAGGGTGCTTTGGTTTCTTCAATACAGGATAATCACTAACTCACATCTATTGTTCACCTTTTGTAGAATATTAACTGCTTCTTTCACATTACTGTTTTATAAGGGATGTTTTAAATGTCTCTGCTTTGATTTCTTGGCTTGTAACACTTGGATCATTTACAGGTTTTCTGTTTTTTAATAGGTTGAATCTACACAAAGTATGATTAGGATTTTGGGCCTTTCAGCTACATTACCCAATTATCTTGATGTTGCTACATTTCTACATGTCAATCCCTGCATTGGACTGTTCTACTTTGATGGCCGTTTCCGACCTGTACCACTGGGGCAAACCTTTATAGGAATTAAGACAACCAATAAGGTAAAGAATCATGAATGCCAAAGGAAGGGTTGCTGTTTGTTTTGGTCATGCTTCATGTATGTATGTGTAGAGGGTACGGGTTTATTATGCTACAGGTGTTTTATGAAGCATATTTTCTTCAAAGATATGCATAATTGAAAGGTGCTATAAGACTTGTATTTCCTCAGTGTACGATACTTGTAAATGGGCCTCGTTGCAATTGGATACAATGGTATCTAGTTTTGCATTGCCTCCGCTTCACTAGTAAGTTTTGCTTGATTACGGAGAAATCATCCCCCTCAGCTGCAGAGTCACTGTAGCAGCTGATTATTTTGCCTTTCACATTTCACTTTTCCATTTTTCTAGAAACAGTGATGCTTCTTGTTTGGTTGTAAGGATGCATGAGGAATGTTGTAAGAAAAATATTCATTTATGAAATCTGGAGATATATATATTAATATGACATGCATTAATACTAGTTGGATATGAGTTACTGATGAAAACCTTAGCATGCGAAGCCATTTGCTATTATATGTGCACATCTGATAGAAAACATATTAAAATAGTCCCTAAATAAGTTTCTTAACTCTTTGTGCTCTTGCTCATTTTGGGAAGCATTAAGGTCACGGTCAGGTATAATATTCTTTTCAAAAATCATAAGTGCAGTGCCACTTGACACATAATTTATAATTCTTCTTTTAATACAGGAATTAATACAAACACATTTCCATAAGATTTCCTGTGCATCTCACTAGCTTAGAATTAAAGCTTAGCTTTAATTAATAGCTCAGATTTAAAAAAAAAAACCTTATTCTGCTATGATTTAATTTGATAGAAATCAAATCATTTTCAATCAAAAGTTAATTTCCTAGTTTAGTCAATAATAGCATTTTGTTTTCTGTTCTGTAAAAATGGACATTTCCTTCCTTACTAGGTTATTTAAGTAGTTCATTCCATCTGCAGTGCAGGAAAGAAACTTATTTTACAACTGTAGGGAGCATTTCAAGTCTATACACCCAAGAATAGTTTACCATATGGTGCTTACCATGATTTGCATATTTTAACCTTCATTAATTGTTTCGAGTACCTTCACTGTTATTTGCTGTTGCTTTTCTTTAATCTTTTCCTGATACTTGATTTGAATATTTAGTTTATTTCTACTGTATGGTAAGAAAAAAGGAAAGACTCCATTTCTTCATCCTCACTTTAGAATGTGATTTAAAAATCAAAGAAATATTCATATTAATCCATAAAGTTTGAAATTATTAAAAAAAAAACCACAATAAGTTTGTAAAAAAAATGAGATGAGGAAATACTAGGAGGTAGTACTTACTCTGAAATGTGAGTGCCTAGCAGACAAAGACAACTGTTTTGGTAATACCATAGCCAGGAGTTTGTCTTTTTGCTCTTCAGAAGAATGTCATGATGGATTTCATAGAGTAAAATACATTTTGCAATCAAGATAATACACTTTATAGCAAATGAAAAGTAAAAGTATTAAGCCTCTTTGAGAAAGGATTCTATTCAGGATAATGCTAATGTTAAAGCTGCCAAATAATTGCCAATATTAACATCCTTCTGCTCTATATGAGAGGAGGAAAGTGATATAAGAACCCAAAGAATCAAAAGCAGTTCTTGCAGAACATTGCCAAGTGCAATAAATACTATGTCTATATCCACACTGATGATGAGTTGCAAGGAGATAGAAGGCTGTTAGTTTATTTAGGTATATGCTTTGCCACAGCTGTCTGACATCCTTCATCCAAAAAACCTCCCCAAAATTTGGAATTGATTAGTGATTTGCCACATCATGTGCAAACTGTAGGCAAGCTTTCAAAGGCAAGGACAGCATGGTGTATTTATTATGCATAGACGTTAGCCAGGAAAGCTCTTAAAACTCTGTACGTTGAAACTCCTAGAGCATATGGAACCGAGACTAAAGTTTAGCTTCTTCAGTTGGAGGTTTGTTAATGTCAGTTACTTTTCTTTAATGTCAGTTATTTTTCTTTATGCATTCGTATGTTTTCCTCTCTTGTTATAAATGCAAAGAATACATAAAGTTGCATTTGTATGTATGTATATATGTATGTCCACATTTGTATTTATGCACTGCCTATATATGTTTCTCCTTTATGATTTTCACTTGTTGTTATTTGAAAACATAATTAATTAAAATGCTAACCTCTCATTTTCAGAATAATTAGACTGGCTACTTTTTTCTTGCACACATGTCCATATTGTCTCATCTGTTTATTACTATGCTTGTACGATGCCAAATATGAATGTTCTCTTCTTCCCTCTAAAGCTGTTTTAAAGCTGTGCTTTTCAACTTTCACCTATTCTAGATAACTCCCAAGTACTAAATTTCCATTTTTGAATTCTTATATGCTTTGCTCTTGTAAAACATTTCTTTGTGTCAAAAAACTCTGGTTATAAAACAACTATCTTCTTTCCACCCATGAATGCACAAATGAAGAATGGAGTGATTGTTCTGATTTTGAAGTTCATTTATTCATTTTGATTTGTCACAGCCTTAATACTGAGCTGCATTCAAGTAGATACATGCTATTTATATTGGGATACTTTAAAGAGATAGAAAAAAAAATCTTTAGCTTGAACAATATTTTTTCATTTTAACTGAACTGTTTGTTTTGGAACCCTCCTGAAACATTTTTTTTTTCCATAATTGGAAACTCTGTTCATAGTACTCCCCCTCTTCTCCATGCATGACTGAACCATGAAGAAATTTCTGTTTTCTATGGCAAAAAAGCTGACAATCAGTAATTTCCTGAATATGTATATATGTAAAACCTAGTTTTGTAGTACCAAATGGAATTAAATGGATACTTCATCAATATCCTGTAGAAGTAAGATTCCTTAATATGAAACAGATGAATTAAAGAATAGGACTGGGTTACATCTCTCTCATCATTAAAAAAATCCTAGTCACATAATAAATTTTCTGTCCACTGCCCTTACTTGTATATTACCTACTTATTTTCATGTTGTGTTTGTGAATTTAAGAATACCAAAAAGATACCATTAGGAATGGGAATCAGTATATTATAAATTTAATTGCATAATCACTTTTTTTTCATTAATTCATATATAGTAGAAAATATATAAAGGTAGAAATTATTTTAATATGAGGTATGGTGTTTGTTTTCCAGGCGCAGCAGCTGAATCATATGGATGAAGTATGTTATGAAAATGTGCTGAAGCAAATAATGGCTGGACACCAGGTATTTTTTTTTTGTTTTGGTTTGGTTTGCATTTAGAACACATATAAAGACATTCGGTTTGGTCATCAAAACAGGGTATTAATAAATATTTTTTAAATTTTTTATTATTATTTTAAGGTGCATCATTTCAGAGGTCATCTCTAATCTTGAAAACACTTTATAGAAACAGCATGCAAGAAAATATAAACTGACTAGATAATATTAGTTTTTAGCTAAGGTGAAAATTCCTGGTACTTTATATCCCTTAAAGTAATTAATGTATATTTATGTCACTTTTTTAAAGTGACAAGGCAAAGTAGGTCAGTACTTTAGAGACCTTAGACTTAGGTACATTTAATGATTTAAAAAAAATGAAAATACCGCATGTAGTTATTCTTCTTAGTCTTTCCCGTTTCTTTCAAATCCTAGTGTCTCCCGTCTCCTGCTTGAGACAAGGGATGAGAATTGTGCAGAGTGTTCAAGACGTGGTACACAAGGGCTCAGGATCTGTCATTTAAAATATCCTGGGGTTTGGGGTTTGTTTTTTTTCTTTTTAAAGGAAGTAATCCTTCACTTTGCATTACAATAGAGGTCTCTGCAGACAATATTCCCCTCTGCTAAGGTGGTGGGCTTACCTCATTTGCCTGAATGGTTTATCATTCTGTTATCATTGTGCTCCTGAATCACACACACACAATGTCTCATTTTTGTTAGAACTTTTCACACACAGCAGTGTGAGCAGCAGTAGTTGTAGCAGGTATGGCACCTGTTCAGACAAGGAACAAATGCTAGTGCAATGTGATCCTTGAAGAGGATTCTGACTAAATCACACATATATGAAACTTTTTCCCACACAGTCACACTAAGAATTGCACACTTATCTTTTTCACAGAAAATTCAGACTGTTTTTTGAAAGATGAACAGTTGGTTTATGACTTGAGGGGAAAAAAATATTTCAGCAACAGCTTCTTAGTCCTCCCGCTCCCCTTGCTTTAACACTATTCTTCCACTTATCTTCTCTTGTTGATAACAATTACTGTTGTTACATTCAGAAAACTTTCACGAAGATTACATATGGAAATGCTGATGTTTTTCTGAGTGAAGACTGTTAATAAAATTTGTTGGCAGTACCAAGGGAACTTTTTCTTCTCATTGTCAGTTATGCACATACCAAATTCCTAACACTGAGGTACATTTAGTTGCTTATCCTTAATTTCTTTTTACGATTTTGTGTATTTTCACTTGCTGTAGATAAACCTATAAGTAGCAGATTCTTTAAATCAGTATGTGTAAATAAGTAACATATCTTGGATACCTGGCAGGAAGTTGCATGCTGTTCCAGCATATATGTTACACCTTTCTTCCTCTCTCTTTTCTTCACACTGAGGAAAAAACTGTCTACAAACATATATAATATTATTTGAAAAATTCAAGTGCAATAAGTTGTTTAATTCTAGCAGGAGATGGTTTTGTAGCTTTCCTTGAGAATAGTTTTAGTTCCTGTACTAGCAGCTGAATGCCTGAGTGTTTTGTTTTAAGGCATGAGCTACAGCTGAAAGAGATCAAGTGAAGAACTGTAGTCTACTTAATGTTACAGTTTCAGCAGCTGACACTATTGCTGATCTCAATTTCTGAAAATTGTATTTCAAACCAACAAACAAATAAGGTTTGTATTTTCAGACAAAGTAGAAGTGTGCTTTCCCATGTAATATAAATGTAATAAGCATTTTCTTTGCTTGAAAATGTTTGTTCTGCTGTGTTGTAGAACTCTCTTAAATACACATCTAAATACCAACCAGTTACACTGGACATTTCTTCACAGTGTTTAAAGCAGATTGGTCTTGATGCTTATGAAACAAACATTCATATCCTGACATAAATGATATACAAACACTCTTTTACAGTCTTTGACAATGAAGAATCAATCATATCAGCTCATTGTATAATACAGTTAATTATAGTATGTAGTATTTTACCACATATTAAAAATCAGGGATTTTCCCTTTTAATGAGTATGCTATGACAAATGATCTGTCTAATCATTGAACCAACTGCAGAGTATAAGTAATACTAGTTTTATTTAGTGTCTTTTCACAATTTTGAGAATAGCTTTTGAACTTCTAAAGTTATCATCACCTTCTGATTTTCTTAGTTTTTAAAAATCCATTACCTTGTGTCCACTTTCACCATAATCTGTTACTGTCATGCTCTGTTACCTTTCTTAGCTTGTGTTATCCTTGAAATTTGTGTTTGTTTACATTCTATGTGTGTAAAGTTTGTTTGCTTTTTAACAAAGATGTGTTTATTTCTAAACACACTTCTTATAAAGATATATTCACACCTTCCCCCCCAATACTTTAGAAAAAAAATTCCACAGCAGTTGTATGTGTGTATGGAATTCAGGAAATGGTTGGAATTTTATAACTATTCAGGCAGTAATGTGTGACAGACACAGATCTCATTAGCAGTGCTTCAGAGAGCTAAAAGCCTACCTGTTCTCTTTTATACTGAAGCGCAAGAAAGAAATACCAGAATCAGAGAAAAATACTTTCCCTCTTCTAAAGTTTCCTGAGTTAATGTACACCTTCCTGTGGCCATCAAACTTTCACAGTGTTGTCTCTCTTATGATTCTTTGTACCAGAGTCTTTGGAATGTCTTAATAAATTAAATTCGACATTGTTTGTTTATCTACTGTTCTGTTAACTCATTTTCAAAGAATTCTGCCATGCCAGAACTGAATAATTTACTTTTATGGAAATCATGCTGATGGCTCCCTGTCATATAATAGGGTACAGTGTGATGCTTGACTGAAGTTATATGTTCATGTGTTTTAATAGATGTATGTGTGTTTTCATTTTTTAAGACTAAGGCTGGTAGGAGGTAGTTGCATTCTACAGGCATGTGTTTTGACAGATGGAGAGAAGCTTTTTGTGTTGATTTTTCAACAGTCATCCTCTGCAAGACTTCAAGCTCTTCCTGGCTACTGGGAAATTAGGAGTTGGTGATTCAGCCTTTAATTTTGATCCATCTGCTCAAACTAATGAGATACCTCATTTGTAGGCTTCACTTTGAATTACCAAATGCAACTGAAGCTATAACATTTATCTTATAGCACAGTTCTCCTCTTGTTTAACTTGAGAAAAGATACAATGATAGATGGCTTGCCCTACTGAGTTTTGTAGGGGTTTTGTTATAGAAACTTTTTATTGTGACTGACTAAGTAAGATCAGAAAATGTCCCAAAGGTGCTTTTTAAGTCGATGTGCTCTTTTTGTAGGGTTGCTAACAATGTAGATATTCATTAGGAAGTTTCTCTGTCAGATCCTACCTCTTTAAGACTGCTTTAAGTGAGAACCTCTAGTGCTGTTAAGTCTGCTTTCCTGGGACTGTCCTACTGTGCTCAATAGTAGTTGGTGAATATTTGTTTTTATGTTGTGCTTTGAATTTACTATGTTCTTATATTATCTGAAAAGATGCTAGATGCTCTTGGACTCATTTGCACTTTTGAAGTTTTATTTCTACCTCTTAATAAACCAAAGATTCTTTAAAGAAACAAACAAAAAACAAAAACAAAACAAAACAAAAAAACCCCAAACAGCTCAAGTTACACACTGTTTGTCAGAGAATATGACTCCACTCTCAGTTGCAGGTAGCGTATTTTTGCCAGCAGTTATCTTCTGGGAATACTGTTCCCTTGAAGACTGGGTGAAGGCTCAGTCACCAAAAATTGTCATTCCCTCAAACTGATTGCAGCTGTCTCTTGTCAGGCGGTCACCAGTAGTGGGCCACATGCATTAACAGCATTAATTCAGCTACAGAACTGAAAAAGCTTCTCATATTATACAGCCCTGTGAGAAGGGCATCTAATGGCAACGAGTTCTGAGGACCATGTAGCACCTTTCTGAGGCAGCCTGTAGAGAACCTCATGAGATCAGCAAAGACAGTGAGTGAAGACCATATGTATCAACATCATTTCTATAATAAATGGAAACATTGCATTACTAGCCCGTTTAGGACAAGGTATATCATGCTGTCTTTATCTTCCCAATGTATGACGGAGAAAACACCCTTGCCATGTTATGTTTTGAGAAATAGCATAGTATTTTTAAGAGGTTTGAGAATTAACTATATTTTTAAGGTTCCTCTAAAAAATTCCTCTAAAAAATATGGAGCTGGTGCTCTTTGGCAAGGTTCAGTTACTTAACTTAGTATCCTAGGGAATTAACTCTTCTTGACTCTGACCATCGCTGCTGTTGTACAGATTCACATCCATTATATCTCCTGCTGTTGCTCACCTTTTGCTGTTTTATCCCACTGCCTTGGTTACTGAGAGATGATCATGTTTCTTTCATTGTCCCCATCGCCTCTTAAATACTTCAGCTGTTACGAATTTGTCAGAACCTTACTGTTAGCTATCCTTTTTTTTTTTTTTTTGTGATCTGAACATTGTCTCCTGGTCAAAAAAAATAGTAAAAACCTGAAAGTGCATAAGATTTCTTGTGATCTTGTTAATTTCTTGTATTATGAATTAGAAGGGGAATTGCAGAAGTTCTTTCAAAGCTTTTGGAGGAAGTACTTCCTCAAACTGCACTCATAAAACTTCCTTGGTTTTGCCACGTTCCCCAGACTACTCATTGCTTCCGTTTCTGCAACCTTTTCTTATTTTTTTTTCTCATAGCTGATTCTCTTTGATATTACTTAAACCTTCAAAAGAAATCCTATGTTCTCTTTGCCCTTGGTGTTGTTTCAGCAGGTCTCCCATATTTACTCTCTGTACCTTACTTCCCTATATGATTTTTTTCCAGACCTTCAATACTCTCTTACTCTGTCTTCAGCCACAGGTACCTAAGTTTCAGTCTGGGTTCCTTACCCAATCCATTCTGCTTATTGGCCATCTTGGCTTTTGATTAGAGTTTTCAACTTGGAGTGCCTTTAGCATTCTCTTGTCTTCTGGAACCTCTTTTCCTTTTTACAAGAATGAATGTCTGTTTTCCCACTGCTTTTGAGAGTTTTCTGTGTAACTCGGAGATGACATACTGTCTGTTTTAACTTTTCTTCCCCTAGCTCTGGTACTCAGTGAAACTCCTTGAAAGTTCATTTTCTCACTGAGCTTGGTATTTTCAGTTCATAGCAAAAACTGACTGTTCAGTGGAAGTTCTGACATCTTTCTGTGGTTCTCATTGCCCTTGCTTTCTGTGCAGGCGTTGAGGCTCCAGGTATCAATGCTTAAATACTGAGGACACATCACGGCTTTACAGGAAGAGGTTTCAATATGCAAGGAAGAGTTTTTCTGGAGGCCAAAGATGCCAGGTTGTCTGTTGCAAAGAACCTCGATTTTTGGAACAGTAAATTGCTATTGAAAGCCTCACCACAACATCCAAAAGTGGAGGCAGTAGTAGCGTTCCTACATACTTAGCTACAATTCCAGTTAACTGGAGTGCCAGCAGGCTTTAGGAACTGTAAACCAGTGGAGATATGACAACCTGTTTAGAATTAACGTGCTGGAAATCTTACTACTGGGACTAAAAGTGTAGAGGAAAACTACTTAAAACAATGAACAGCCATAGACAAACCATCTGTTCTCAGTGATGCACTATGAGTGGTGATTTCAGACTGCCCATTTTTGGCTTATTTCAGTTCAGTTTTCGTAACAACCTTTTGAAGAAAAGTGCTTTTTCAGATAGTTGTTCGTTTCTGAGCTTATGCTCTTCTGATTTGAACTATTTTCTTAGGTTTAGCTGGCTTCTGTCTCACCATTTTGCTTTTGCAGTATTGTCTCAACTGCATCTGATATACCTATGACAAGCTTTACCTTTTATCTTTTAAAATGAAATTTGATTTTTTTTAGTGTGTGGAATACAGGCATGTATACTTGTTAAATTTTTAATTGCTGTATGCTTTGGATGGTTAGTACGCAGTTTTCTGGAGATCAAGCTTGCTTTATTAAGTAGAATTTATGTACTTAATTAAAATATTGTTCTGTACCACTCTTCTGCATTTAGTTCATTAGAAGTAATAATGGGATGCTATATATTTTTTAAAAATCTTGGAATAATTTCTAAGTATCACCGTGCATGGATTTTTAATACTTTATTCTTTCAAATCAGGATTTTTGATGTCACGGATCAGAAAAAGATTACACTTGAATTTATATAGTCAAAACTGGTTCTGTGCTAAATATTGCACAGAAAGGATTCACTTTGTAATTGTTCTCTGTTTACAATAATTGACTTGAACTTTGCAGTACTGAGAAGTGTCATCTTGTTTTTCTTACACTATCTTATACCAAAAAAGAAACACTGAGAAGTTATTTTAAATCTATTATATTAAATTGTCAGAAGTGAATTTGACAGGTATTAATTTCATCTGTAAAAATGATGGATTAAATTTCTTTATTATCAGTTTTCCAGCTCTTATTTGGTTTCAGAAGCCATGTGAAGATAAAAGTTTAATAAGCTTAGTTACTGCAACTGTTGACAATGCTTTTATAGCTGTGTCATAAGATAAGATTTAATAAAACAGTATTTTCTTCAGAGGTCTCTCTGGAACTTAGTACCTTGAGAATTAAGCTTGTCCTAGTATTTTTCCTGGGTGAAGTAGTGTTTATAGCACACGTTGGACAGATAACTCTGAAAAGTCACTGGATTTGTTAAAATGTATTCTTTATCTGGATTTTTTTTTTTTCTAGACGTCCGTCTTATAGCCTAAGGGTTTATTTCAGTCTGAGTTTTTGTAACTCCGTATCTATACAGATTGCCTCTAATTCATCACCTGGTGTAGCTTATTTGCATATATATGTGTATATATTGCTTCTATATTTATATGTGCACACATGTACATAGGTATATAAAAATACAAAAATGCAGAAGTGAAAGTGGTCTGGCAGGGATACCTGAATTATGGCTGATCGTTTTAGATGTTATTTCCATGTCAGCTGATTAAGTGAAGACTTGGATACTTTGGATAGTTTTCTGTAGAATTTCTTGTGCGGTTTTTGCACAATTAGGGCCCATTTGTATGTATGGTTTCTTTAACAAAATCACAAACTAATTCAGTGATGGTGCCCTGTTTTTATATTCTGCATCTTCATTATTTATTTATGCACTTAATTTCCACAATAACTGCCTTCTGCAATTCTAAGGATATACTAGTTAATGTAATCCTATGCCTGAATAAATGAAACTTTGTATCTTACTTTAATTAAAAATACTATTTTGATGTGCTGTATATAAGATACTCTTCAAAAAATGTTACATACCAGATGTTTCATGTTATTGTCAAATGATACATACATACTATTTTCCTTTATATTTTCTGGTCTAATCTGTTTAGCTTTAAACATTTAATACCTTGTCAGCTGTCTATATGAACAACTGAGGAAATTGCTGGAAATGGATGCCATAAATTACGTATATAATAAGCTATTATTCTTCAATTAGGTAGCCTTCTAAATTATGTGGCCTTCTAAATGTCATGTGCTCTATTTCTGTGCCTTATGCTAATTTTTGCATATATGTTTGCATTTACATAGTAGCTTGTCTGTATATGTGTACTTAGGTTTTCATGATGCGTTTATGTAGAACAGAATTGCCAATTTAATATATTTCCATTAATTATTAGTTGATGGGATGTTCAGTGTATGTCTGTAGTCTTGCACAGCTGCACAATAATGTCAGTAGTGGTAATACAACTGTTTAAGGCAGCAAGTGCTCCTATTTAGATTTGTTATTATTATTATGATATTGCGAGTGTACCTTGAATCATTAAAACAAAAAATTATATCTAATTCCAAAATTAATAACTTCTCATAGCCTGAAATTATATTTAAATGAAATAATAAGTAGTTACATCTTGAACCAGTTGGCCCTCTGTGGATGACCTGTGTTAAGTTGCAGATGTATGGCTTACACGTGTGGTAAAGGCAGCTTGACCAGTCTTGCAGCATAATGCAATGAGTTTTACTAGCTCTACATTAAAACCTGTTTTTCAAACATGGGACTGCAGACCATTAGTGGTCTGGAAGACTGTGGGAAGTTAAGTCTGTGGATTCCTCTTGGCTTTATATTGTTCTTCGGTAAGAATTTAACGGCAAGGATAAATGATACTCCAGAAGACATGTTCAGAATTGTCAGTGGTCGAAAGCTTTTGAAAATTCTTGCTCTGTAGCCTGAAATAAATGGATCTCTGCTTAGTCTAACCTAATAGATAGTATCAAGTAATAAACTTCCTGATTATCGTCAAAGCTTCTGTAAATTATTCAAAGTGTAACAAGATAACTACTGTCCACCAACAATTTTTAACAGATGTTACTGGAGAATCCAGTAGTAATATCATTAGTGGGATTTACTTTGAAATGTACAGTAATATAGGATGCTATAGAAAATAAGTTATTTTGAGGAAGCCATGAGGATGGGAAATAAATATTGTTTATTAAAACACTAAGATGCATCAGGAAATTCCTTTAGACTTTCTACTTCTATTCACTTTCCAGAGTATGAGATTTCTCACATATGTAGTGCTGTGGTGGTGTTAGTTTTCTTTGTGGTTACTGAAGAGATGACTGCAGAATATATTACATTCGTATCGTCTCATGTATTTAATCATGAGGTATTTATAATATTGTTATTTAGGAGATGATATCTTGAGAAGGGCTAGGTATACAAGGTATGGGTTTACAAGGGACAGTCTAATTGTTCTAGCACGGTTTACTATTGTTTGCAAACTGTTGCATCATTTAAATAATTTGTAACTTTATTAAGGTTCATATGAAAACATTGCTTATACTTGAAGGCATTTTTTCACTTTTCTGGTGATGTAGAAAACCTGTTGATTAGGAGGAAAATAGCTTCTGGATAAAGCTCTGTGTTTTTAAACCAGTACTGATAAGAAATAACCTAGAAAACCTGACTATTCTGTTCTTTAATTGTTTAGTAGGTTTATTTATGTTACTGGATCTTAAAGACCAAAAGATACAGAGGTTGACACAGCAATTTTCTTGCTCTTTTTAGTTAAGTATTAGGAATGGGAACAGATATGAAGATTTCTCCAGTAACCTCTATGTTCCTTTCCTTCAGTAAAACTGAATAGAATCTGTGTATTGCTACTGGCTCCTGGGTTATTTTTTCATATTATGGATTGTGTGTATATATATAAGTATAAATAGTTTTGGAAACATAAGAAGAGATAAGGTAGACATGACAACTCTTATTCTGGAGTGATATTTGTCAAAAATACAATTTATGGTAATGTAGAAACATACTTGATTGTACAAAGTCTAAATAGTTAATGTCAGAACAGGGCAAAGGGGAATGGTTGAAACAAATTCTTGCATGATCTTGTTTTTCTAAAAAAAGATGCAATGAAAAGCTGCTTATAATTTTGAATAATAATTGTCGTTCAAGTCCATTGGCATCTGCAAAAATGCAATTGTTAACTGCCTAATGACATGTATTTGCATAGTAATAGACTAGCTATTCTTGTTTAATTTTCTATACAGGAATAGATATTGCTATTTCTATTTCTATCCTGTCAATTAAAATTCAGAATAATTTCTACTACCTGTAGTAGTCAGTAAAGTATTGTTTGTTTGTTTTATTGAATAATTTACCTTCTACTTTTAATTTTCGCTCTATTCATTTTTCCTCTGCATTTTGTCATATATTTGGCTAATGGTACAAATTGAAGATAGCATAGATCTCATTATACTGTTCTGAAACAGGTTTCCTTTAGTGTCCAGAATCCATATTTAAGCATTGATTCCACAACTGAGCATTTATTTTACAGGCCATTTAATGTAGTTCAAAATACAATAAAGCAAGATCATAAACACAAATGCTTGCAATTTTTAAAGTAATTAATAATTTAGAACTGTCTAATGTAAATTAAATCAGACAAACCATTCAGCGTACATTAGTGGAAAGTGTTTATAACTGTTGTACAGGTATAAAGGAAGCGCCATGAAGTTTCATATGGGCAAGTACTTTTTACTCGGAAGCATACACCCATTAGTGCTGCTGCATACACACTGACTGTTCTTCAATGTAAAGGTTTGATATCATCAGTCTCCTATTTTTAATTCTAGAGGCTTAATGTCAAACTTACAGGTCCAGAACTGGTTTATCCATAGCTTTGAATGGAAATGACAATGAACCCCTATATCTGTCATTTTTACATCGTGGCAGAAGGCACAATGTCATGTTTTACATGAGCATAACTGGATGCCTCTCTGAAATGCCTGTGCACTACTACATGCAGCATATGGAATAAAAAGGAGAATTTAGGGGTCTGCATCCAGTTGCTGAGCTAAGAGTATGTTAAGACCAGAGACGTGATGTGATAGCTCACATCTCAGTGCTGCAGTGGGTGGAAACAGGCTCTTCAGCAAGGTCAGACCAGGATGGCAAGAAACTTGCTTGGATGTGAGAGCACAGCAGGGATACCTGGAGGTCTGCCTAGGGATGGGATAATGAGCCAGCTGAGAGTTCAGGAGGAGGAATAGCCAGCAGACAGACATGAGCAACACTTGTGGGAGTCTTCTACAGACCCACTGATCAGGAATAAAGTAGATAAGGACTTCTTCAGACAGCTAGAAGAAGCCTCATGTTCACTGTCCATGGTCTTCCTGGGGGACTTCACCACCCCAATATCTGCTGAAAGGACAATACAGCAGGGCAAAAGCAATCCAGGAAGTTTCTGGAGTACATTGATGACAACTTCCTAGGTTGATGCTGTGCTGGACCTTGAACTTACAAAAAAGGTAGCACAGGTTGGGGATGTGAATGCTGGGAGAAGCCTTGGCTGCAGTTACCATGAGATGATGGAGTTCAGGATTCTGATGGAAGAAAAAAGGCAAAAAGCTAGACTACAGCTCTGAGCTTCAAGAGAGCACTTTGGAGTCTTCAGGGACCTGTGTGGAAGAATCCTGTGGCAGGTGGTCCAGGAGAGCTGGTTGATTTTCAGGGATCACATCTGCCAAGCTCAAGATGTGCAGGAAATCAAGCAAAAGTGGCCTAAGGTCAGCATGGATGAGAAAGAAACTCCTGACAAACTCAAACATGAAAAGGAAGCATACAGGAGGGTAAAGCAGGGACAGGAGACCCAGGAGGGATACAAAGGCACTGTCCAAGCATGCAGGAGTAGGATTAGGAAAGCCAAACCCCATCTGGAGGTGAATCTGACAAGTGGTGTTAAGGGCAACAAGAAGGGCTTCCACAAGTACAGCAGCAGCAAGAAGACAACTAGGGAAAATGATGGGTCTTTGCTGAATGGGGCAGGAAACCTGATGACAAAGGACGTGCAGAAGATTGAGCTACTCAGTGTTCTCCTCACCTTGGTCTTTGCTGGTAAGATTTGCCTACAGGCATCTCAAGGTCCCTAAGACAAATGGGAAAGAGTGGAGCAAAGACTTTTCCTTACGCTTACCCTTACATAAATCTATGCAACCTTGTTGGAGACACCCAGACATGCTGAAGGAACTGGCTGATGTCATTGCAGAGCCACTTATGATAGTCCTTGAAAGACCACCATGATCAGCGGAGGTTCCTGAGAACTGAAGGGTAGAGCATATCATCCCTATCTTCAGAAAGGACAAGAAAATCATGTCTGTAACCTGACTAGCAGGAGCTCAGTTGAGGTTATAATGTTAAAATGAAGGGGAAGGTAAGTCAGAAGGTGAGGAAGTAAATTTATCAACTTCTAGTTAAAGAAAAATTCCTTGGTCACCCCAGGCTAAAATGTCTTGTTAGATATAATCCTAAAATGTTAATTTAATAACTAACAGTAGTAAGGCCACTTTTTGTGGTGGAGTCTACTTTTCATGGGGAAATCTACACACCTTCTAAATCATCTCTTGCCACTTAGAAATCAGTGAGACAGTAAGTTTTCAGAATGCCTATAAATTGTATAGAAACAAGAAAAAGGTATGTTAAAATACCTGTATATGTATTGTTGGAACTATCTGGGACTATTCCAAATACATTTCTTTTGCACCAAAGGCAAAGATGTTACATATTTATGATGCCTACAAAAAAAAATTTTAAATGGTAATAGTTCCACAAGTTCTGTGTTTAAAAGTCTGTGGTTAGGTGGGAAGGTCTTTTGCTAGAAATGGTGCAACAAAGATAGAGGAAAGACAAGGAAAAAGGAAGAAAATAAAACCAGGAGCAACTAAGTTTATACTGAGAATTAGAATAGAGTTATAACAATAAAGATTGTAATAAGTCAGAGAAGACAGAGCAGGAAGTGCATCAAGAATGAAACTGTAAGAGAAATGAAAATGAAGAATATAAAGATGGTAGTATTTCAGAATGTGTATGATAGTAGAGCTTTTTTTTTGGCTGGATTTAGAACACAAAAAGCTAAATGAAGGAAGGGCACATAGAAAGAAAACTAAGAAAGTAGCTCCAATATAATGGCCTTATCATAGCTTTTTACATA
This sequence comes from Anarhynchus alexandrinus, assembly GCA_008711295.1. NCBI lineage: Eukaryota > Metazoa > Chordata > Aves > Charadriiformes > Charadriidae > Anarhynchus > Anarhynchus alexandrinus. Next base: position 622,483 of record VUYV01000172.1, read on the forward strand.
GAATTTCATAAGCAATGCAAAAAGTAGATGAGACTGTACGATAATTCATTAGGGTGGGCACATCTTAAGTAAAAAAATACATTTCCACATTAAAAGAAATACAAACATTTAAATTATAGGACAGATTTTTTAAAAAAGTAGTAGTATTACAGATAGATAAATGAGCTAGTGCACATTACGATACCAAAAATATCTTTAAACTAAATAGGAGTTATTACCTTTAAAAGCTGGTATATCTAAATAGAAATATAATTAGATAAATAGCTATGTTAAATGGATTATTTTTAATTAGATTCTGTAAAGGTTTTTTCAAAAATCCTAGCTTTTGTTTAAACAGGGATGATCAGAAGTAATTTATTTGATTGAATAATTAAATCAAAACTTAGAAGAGAGCAATTAATGGTAATCTATCAAGAGTTCAAAATGTATCATATTACTGATTAGCTGATGTGGCACTATAGATTTCTTTGCTGTTGTTATTAGTTAATATTTTCTGTTAAAATATTGTGTGGTATTGTGTAGCTCTGTTCGTCAGCAGAGTTTGCTGAATGTTTCTCTTGAATGTACAGATGTTTTAGTGGTGACTATGGCTGACTTTTTTTTTTTTTTCACATTTTTGACCCCTCAAGCTTGAACGAAAATTCCTGTATTCTAATGCACATTATTTAATTTTACATGATGAGTAAATGCAGTCTGCTTTTAACTTGTGAAGAATTTTCTGTACAAAAGGAAGGATATGTAAAATGTCTCATAAGAACTAGTTTGTGGGCAGCTTAGTAATCCTTCAGTTCTCTGTAGTGTAAAAGGCGATCTTAATGCACATGCAGATTATATCAATATTTCTTTTAAATACAAGATGTACTGAAATGAATTAAAATAATTAGAAAATAAATCCAGATTCTCTTGTTGCCTTGGTAAGTGACACAGCCTGTTCAGCTTTTTCCATTCTCATGGTGTTTAATATGTGAAAAGACTTTAATATGCAAAGTACAAAAATCTGCTAAAATAAAAGCAAGATTTCTACATTAAACTTTTTAAGCTTTAGTATAGGTCACTTTATAAAAATTTTTATGATTTCATATACTTTATTGCTGTTCTTTCAGTTACTAGTTCTGGATAGTAATCTTCATAAGTTATTGTGATATTAGTGAGAGGAAGGGGAAATCATGTTTGTACACTGTCATGCTGTCATTTAGATCTGGTAATCAAGACATTCTGATTTTGCAGTGAATATTTTTGATCAAGAGCTATTTCATATATATTTTCCATGGAATATATTTTTCATTCTGTAAATGTTAGGAACTGGAAATTGGAACTGTATCTTGGCAGTTGGGGAGAAATCACAACGCAAGAGAGAAACAATTTGTTTATTCTTTAGAATGAGGCTAAACATTAGTGGGTTGTATGTAGTCTAGGAGATGGTGCTATTTAATGAGGTGCAAAGGATGATGGTTTTAACATAAATAGGCACCGTCAATGCTCCTTGGGGAGAAGTTTTGAAACCTCATTAGGAACTGAATTTTGTAAAATACCTGGAGGAGGTTTCATGCTGATGTTAAGGGAAAAAATGGTTGGATAGATTGATCTGTTGATCCACATCCCAAACTGTTCATATTCAGTAGAAGTAATACCCAAGTCAAGAACTGGATACCACATAAAAGAACATGTTTATAAGGATTTAACTGGGTGAAGCCAAACATTCTCTTGAAGTTAAAATAAAATATATACACTTGTCTCTAGACGACACAATTAATATTGACATTGCATTAAATAAATTCATTCTTTCCTCTTAATTTCTTTGGAAGATGTGATGCAAAGTGGGTGGCAAATCCTAGGCCTTCTGTGCTTGAGGAGAGGTGTTAAGTAAAACAGAGATGCTCAAGTCAAGCATTCAAGTTGCCAGCACTCTGATGATGGAAAGCTACCTGAAAGAGTCAGTGTGCTTCCCCAAAAAGATGAATGCACCGTTTTGGAGTTATCATAAAGTTAGTTTGAAAGACACATTTTCCAGTGGGTAGCAGTTAGCAGTAGCAACTTTACTGTCCACAGTAGAAGAAGGGTGTTTAAAGGCATTTCAAGTACCTGATTATAAATTTTCATGAATCATTTCAGACATTTTTGTTACGTGTATATGTGGTGTAGTTGGTTTTTTTCTTTCTCCTCTAAGTGAAAATGTAGGTCCTACTAGCATCTAGTTACATTCTCTGATAACAGAAAGGTACTAGTTCTCATAGGTATTTTGAATAGTTGCACAGTTTTCAGTGCTTTGGTGATGCACTAACATTTTAGAAGGATTACAACCTGGAAAATGTAACACTTGGGGAATGCAAGCACTTCCTGTTGTGAATTTTAAACAGTCTTTGGTGGAAGTGTTTGATTTGTTTCATACTTTAAGAAAATTCTGGGGAGGTAACCTAGCTATAGACATTTGCTTTCTCCTTTCTTGTATATTTTTTATCATTTAAAAGCTTTGGTTTCAGGAGAGCAGCAGCAGACGCTTTCAGCACTAGGGCTATATACACCAGCGCTAGCTTTGAACTGCAGAGTGCAGATCTAATTACACAGCTTGTAGCTGTGGAACCACTTCTCTCTATTCTAAATTACTTTTTCTAACTTATTTGCATAATTTAATGCACAGAGATTTTGCCACTGAAATATAATATTCTCTGACGCAGTTAGGACAGGCTAAATTAATCCTTTTAACACTATATTGCTGTCTTACAATGTATTTGGTAAATGCTTACCAACTTCATTGGGGGAAAAGCATTCAACAAAGTGTTACGTGTCAGTTTTTAGCTAAGACTGGTTCTTTACAAACATATTTGGTGATGTACAGAGATTACAAGTAAACATTAACCTTAAGATTGGGCACCTCTAATCAGCTAATAAAGCAGTCTAGTTTTTTTAATCAGACCTGTTGTCTGTCTGCCTCTCACTGAGAAGTTCTTTTTATTGTCAGCAATTTGTGCAATCGTTTTAAATTTAAAAATTCTGTCAGGTGTTTATATCTGATGATGAAATACACAAAAGTCAATGAATTCAAGTGTGCGTTATTAGTTAGAAAACAGTGGGAGGTAAATTTCATAAAGAAAACATGCTACACATCTGAAAATTAGCTATCTTTCTATAAGAACTGTAGAAAGACTTCTGGGTAGAGGACAGTTATACAATGCTTATTTCTTAGTTATTGTTTGCATAATAAAGTCTTACGTCTTTCTGAATGAATGATTGCTATGATATCAGACATTGTCATACAATGGTTCTGTAAGAAGAAGAAGCAGCAGCTGCCATATAAAAAGTGCTAAGAGAATATCAAATGTATTCTTGGACCAGTGAATAGTCTGAGAGTTTTTATGCATTGGACCCTTTTTTCTTTCAGTTCATTTGGTGCAAGAGATATTTAATATGTTAAAGAAGTCGTTCTGTGTCAGGACACATCTTCATTCCAGAAGATTAAAATTGTGTGATGGATATAATAGAGAATAATAGAAAAAGATGATGTGGTCTGTTATGTAGGAAAAAGAAACACTTCACTAAAAATTTATATTTTTGTCTGCGTTTTACAGTTTATGTCTGATGTTACAGAAGCTGAAGCTGCTGAAATAAAAATCTTCAGAAGTGTGTACTAATCAGAACTCCTAAATTTTGAGAATTATGACATAGGGAGCATTGATCTGAAGATTAAGAGTATTGGGTGCTCATGGCTTCAATGGAGTTAATAGGAGCTCTGCTTTGAGTTTATCAAGTCATATATAGTAAGCAGTATGATCTCACGTCTTAAGTTTTACACTGAATACACTTAACCTTAGTTTCCCTTGCAAGATGGGAATATGAGGAAATAATGTTGTATACATTTTTCCTTGGTGTTATGTAGTCCTGACTTCTTGTAATGATTAACCTCACAGAAAATCCCCTTATGGAATTGTTAATTCTTGAGAGTAGGGTTCAATCAGAGTATGCTAGATAAAACAAGGTAAAAACTAGTTCTTCATTCATTGAGTGTTGTCTGTTTCACATACAAAATGTGACAGGTAATGTTTTGATGTAACTTTCTTTACTTTGAGGGTGACAGAGCACTGGAACAGGCTGCCCAGAGAGGTTGTGGAGTCTCCCACACTGGAGATACTCAAAACCCACCTGGACACCGTCCTGTGCAACCTGCTGTAGGTGAACCTGCTCTGGCAGAGGGGTTGAACTAGATGATCTCCAGAGGTCCCGTCCAACCCTGACCATTCTGTGATTCTGTAAGAAGGGAGATTAAATACAGGCTGTGTTTGTTAAAGACTGGCTTCCCAATTTAGCACCATCCTATTTTCGACATATTTTGCATGGTAGCCCAGCCAGCTCCTTCAGGTCAAGGTCAGCGATTCCAGGGTTGATTTTTTTGATTTCTCCTGCCTATCTACCATTCCTAATGGTGCACTTGAAACATCTTCCAGTCCCCTGGCAGAGAAACAGGCTGCTTGTTTTTTGATTCTTGTGGAAAAAACAGCATGGAATTGCGCTTGTCCTTTTTAGTTTCATCTGCGTGTAGGCAGAAGCTTTTAGCTCAGTTTCAATCCAAGAAAGAGACTGGATCACATCTGCTTTCAAGGTGATGCAGAATTAAAGGCAGGGAAGAAACCTGAAAAATAACAAAAAATTTTCTTCTAAGTCTTCAAAATAATATTTCCTTATCTTTTTGGTGTTGCTTATCATTGTCTTAGTAGCCCCAGGACATCAAAGTGACAGTTGACTTCAGAGTGTCAGTTCCTAAAGGCTCTGCCCGATTATGACTGGACCTAAGAGGGATTTTCCTCATAGTTATAGTTTCAGGAATGGGCTCTATACAAGCATTGCTGTTGCTGTTCATTTATATAATAATTTAAATGAAAATTCTTCAATTAAGGGCCTATTTTCTACTATCATCTTTTCTGTGACTAGTAGTCTGTGCTCTACTTTGTGTAACTGTAGTGACTCACAGTTTTACCCATTCTCATTTTCCAGTACAACATTATTACCCCTTTTTTTAAATAAGTGTAGGCCACCGAACCTTTACACCTACTTTTTTTTTTACTGTAGCTTGTTTAGTTTCAAGTTACCTCCTAATATGACTCTTTCTCTGTATCTTGTTAATTAAGAGGTTTATGGGATATAGATACACACTTGTGTGCAGATTTCCTTGCTATTTTGACTGGTTTTATTAGTTCCTTTCAAACTTTAAAAACCTTCTTGCTTGCAGCTGCTCTTTTAGCTTTGTCTTTCTAGCCATATAACTCCCACCCACTCCAAAAAATTCAATCAGACCACGCTTGATTTAGTCTCTGATTAGGAATTTTAAAAAGGTTAGGAGAACCAGTAGATATTTATCAATATTATGTCAAAGCATGTGGAAATATATTAGTCTAATGTTTTTGAACTTAATTAATATTAATGCTGTGTAAACACTATTCTCAAAGTTGCCATTTTAGTGTAAGATATAGGTAGTGATTTGAAAATTAATGCAAGACTGAAATAAAATAAAATCAAAAAGATTAAAATACAATGTAAACCAAATCAACAAACCTGTTTTGTGGTTAAATCATAAAACACCTTAGTGCCTTTTATTTTTCTTTTTTTTCCTTTTTTTCCCAATGTTTTTATACCTCCTAATTCAGGAGTTTCAGAATTACCTGGATATTTCCTCAGTTTCTCAACTTTCAGAATTTAGCTATTTTCAAAAGATTAATTTTTAATCTGTTTGGCAAAGAATCAGATGTTAATATGGTCCATTTAAAAAGTATATAAATTAGTAAACTATAAAATCAAGTTGATTTTAAGTGCAAAGGGTTTTTTGCAGTGAAACCTGTTGACACAGAGTTTATAATAAGTGAGCATTCACTGAAGAAGACACGGTGCATCTGATAATAAAAGGAAATTGCTCTTTTGAGTAGTTACGTATTTTTATTCAGGTTTTCTATAGAAAAAATTACAAAAAGGTCAATAGACAAGTAATCCTTAAACAAATAATGAAGACAGAAGGGACATACACTGTACTTTAGTTATATTGTGGTCCTCTTATTTTTTGATGAAATTTTAAAAAAATTTTGCCAGTATGTTTTTAAGTTTGAGAAAATTTGTATGTTGCAAACTGTGACATGTATCTGAGAATATTTCTACTTAGATGAAAGCTAATAATTTTAGGAGTCACAGTGTTACTACATTGATGATGGAAAGATGTATCAAATTAGCTAAAACAGGTAAGGAGTAATTGCTACCAGTAAGCAAATAGTTATTTACACATTGTTTCTCTTTTTATTTCTCCTCTGTATTGTCACCTGAATTTATTTGCTTGTTTCTGATTATAAATTTATAATTTATATAAATGCACAACTATTATGTCTACTTTTATATAAAATTGTATGTACATTATACATTTATAATTAAATTCTGAATTTCCAAATTAAGAACAGAGGCAGTAACTTGTTTAATTATACCCTAAATACCGCTACTTTCTTAATAGTGTTTCATTTAAAGTAATTTAATTATACACTGCAAGTTGATACAAGGATGATGGTGCCAAAAGGCCAAAATTAAACCCGCAATTCTCTGGAATTTGACTTGCCAATCTTAAAATTCAACTGAAACTAACTTAAACCTGAACTGTAACTCCATGGTTACATTTTTAATTAAAATTACATGGACTTGCAAAACAGCATTTGGCATTTACTCAAGAGCCAGGCACTCAAACTTTTCCGTATGGGTTTTGAGAACACAGAAATTGTCAAGCTTGATCAAAGTGAAGAGTTGTCTGACCAAATACATGGGGTCAATTTAAGCAAACCCTGGGCAATACAAAGTGCTTAGGGGGACAATATAGAGTGTTTTCCATAGCATGTGGAACTGTGTCTCCCAGCAGTATGTGGTTAACAGACATTCAGAACTGTTATTAAACTGGAATTAAGTGGTATTTAATCACTTTCGCCTTTCTATACCAGTTGGGGGGCTTATTGCCATGATTCATCTTAAATGTGCCTTGCAGTGAATCTTAATTTAATATCATCTTAAATTGCTTCATATACATATCTAAGGGAATAAGTATTAACATCTCATTTCTGCCTCTTAGTTCAGATACCGTATGTGATGGTAATAAGCATAATCAAGTGACAGTGGGGTTGGTTGGATGATACTCAACAGTATTTCCAAAGCCTACTGCAGACATGGGTACAAATAATTTTTGATTAGCACTCAACTCTTAGTTGGTATTTTCAGGGAAATGTCCATGGTTTTTCTAAAGTATCTCACCGAGTGATAGTATGTGGTTTAAAACCCATAATCATATCTGTTAGTTTAAAATTTGTATCCCCGTATGTGTTTTGCATTTGTTGGTACATCATTTCACTCTTCTCTTTGATTGTTCAGTGATTTGGGACTGCAATATTCTCCTGAGGTTCTCTATAGTCGTTTTTTGTTTCAGCTGTCTTGCATAGTGAAGTCGTACCATCAGGAAACTTAACACCTCGCTATTTGCTTTGCAGATCATTTAGGATGTGTGAAATAACACAAATCTTTGCATCAATGGTAATCTCCCTACTTTGTGAAAATGACCTATTTATTGCCAACAGTCTTTCCGTATCTTTTAAAGACTAAAGAATTTAAAAAGACAACCTTCTCAAAGTCTCTTTGAAAACACTGAATACAATACAGGGATGATCACCCTTTAATCTCCCTAAAGCAACATTAGTTTTCATCAGTATGTCATGTAATAACTATTTTTTTTCATTCCTAGAGGGAGTATTTTGTAATTAAAGTGTTTTCATTTTTGAAACATTTTTTTCACTTTTGTTATTATTCATCAGCGCTGTTTCTTTCTATCTTAAGGTGATGGTGTTTGTTCATGCTAGAAACGCCACAGTACGAACTGCTATGGGTCTCCGAGAAAAAGCAAAAAACAATGGTCATATTTGTCACTTTTTGTCACCCCAAGGATCGGATTATGGACAAGCTGAAAAACAGGTAAGTGAATAATTTACGTTGGTAGTCTTTGCAGTCCTAGAATTGATATTTTTACAAGACAGTCCGAGATGGCAATAGATGAAGCATTTTTGAGCTTCTAGGAAGATATATTTTGCTCTGAAGGGATGTGTGGAATTGCGAAATTGAATAGAGGAAAGAGCAATGGTGAAGGAAGATAAAAGTGCTGTTGCTTCTAGTTTTTTAAACAAAAGCTGGTAATAGGTTCCATTTTATGCAACTTACACTACTTGACAGTAGTCTTCATGTAATCTGCAGCTCAGGAAGTCCCTAAGCCACCAATTGCCACAATTTGGGAGTGTACATATCTCCTGTTTTTTGCACTCTTGCCCAAAGCATCTGCTACTGTCCACTCTTTAAGATAAAAAACTGTCTAAAAGTTAATCTGACCTAGCCTGTAAATTTACCACCTTTCCAAAACCATCTGACTTTCCTCATGAATCAACTAATGGTGGGCAATCAAAAAGTAATCCATTTGAGACTCAAAAGTGGGAAAGCCATTTGAATCACACAAGTGTTTGCCCCCTTTAATCTGATCTTGTTTAAAAATATGCACGTGGATCATAAATTACTAGTATTTTGAGCAGTGGCCAAGCACTTCCCGGCTGAAACTGTGTACATTTTTATGCATTCTGACAGTTCTGTGTATGAATTGTGTTAGTTGACCTTCCAATTTTTTTTCTAATATATAACATATAGAAGTAACTCGGTCTGCAACAACTTCTTTTCATCTATTCAAGCAATATGCCAGTACTTCTGCTGAGAGAATATTTCCAAAACAATTCTTAATTCAGTGTTATACGTGAAATTTACATTTGGTGATATTAATTGAGGTCTCAAGATTAGTGTGTCTTGTTAATATTCCTTGAAAAATAATGTTCCTTCTCTATCCCCAATGAAATAGCAGAACATAGAGCAGATACTTATTCATTGTAGAAAGTTTAATGTATGTATAAGAGCCTTTCTCTCACTGGCAAATGTCTTGATAAACTCTTAAATATTTTGGGCCCCTGTGAATTAGGAATCTTGTGAGGGTTTTGGGTTCCATGTCTGTCTTTAGATGTAATAAATACGTTACCTTACTTTATACCTCTGAAGAGAATGTGAAGGGATTCATTCAGACTTACGAATTATGAATGGAGCATAGATGTTGGTAAATTCAAATTTCTGAAAAGTAGAAAAAATTCTATTTTAGAGAAGATTTTTTAAAATCGGTATCAAGTATGTTCTTTCTGTCGATGTTTCTGAGAACTATGATAAATATTTTTAAAATTATACGAAGTTATAAATTTATGTCCTTATATTTCATAAAATAAAGAGGGGGGATTTTTAAAGCCCCTCTTTTTCTTGTGGATGTTAGTATCTGCTTCATTATAAAAATAACATCAAACCTGAATCTGGAGAACTCATGTTTCTACTGTGACACTGGTAAAATTAATGCTGAACTCTTTGTCAATAGATTTCTTAGAACAAAATCTGAAAGTCTTAGTTTATTAGAAATAATATTAGTTTTTTAATGTTAATACAGAAAAAGTATTTTAAGCTACGGGAAGTATCAGTGCTTATTTAGACACTCAAAATTATTGCTAAAGAAGTTAGGAAAAATGATGTGCTCATTTCAGCAGTGCCTATTATGTGAGGTATCTGTCAAAAATATATTTGTCCAGCTCACTCTGTATTTCGCTGAAAACTGCTGCTCTATGTTTAGTTCTTCTCTTCATTCTGGGATTGAATTAATTAGAAAGCATATTCTTGTGTTAATGGGAACCACAACAATGTCACAGAGAAAATAAAAGTTCTAAACCTATTTGGAAAACAGGTTATTACTCCATGTTCTTGGATTGTGATTTAACGTAGCATTTATAGTGCAAATTAAGATAGTGGTAGATAAGATAGCCTATGGGTTGGTTGACTGCATACCTGAAATAATTTTGTTCTCTAAGGGTATTTATGCATCACACTGAAATCGAGGGAATACTAAGTAAAATAGCAAATTTCCCTACTCTTTCTTCTGTCCTCTACACCCCTGCCCCAGCACACATACATTTGTTATGAATCCCAGCATCTGTTCGAAATCAAATTTTGAATTGTTTGAGGATTGTAGTTCCAAATGTTGATCTGTGTGAAAGATTGTAGAAAAGCTGACTTTGCTTTAGAAGATACTTACAGAAGTTTTCTAATTTTTGGAATAAAGCAAACTGGCTGTCTTTGTAATTAAAAGCAAATGAATTCTTCTCTTGTATTTCATGGGAATATTTGTTCCTTTTGACTACTTTCTGCTTTATTACAATAGCAAAAATGCTTCTTTTGCCCAGAAGGTTTAGGGACTTGTATGTTCTAAAATGTAATTGAAGAAGCATGAGTGGTATTGTGAAGAACCATTTCACATACTATAGTACAACCAGGGACTATAGTTCTCACTATACTACCTCAGAATCTTAGGAAGGTAAACTAATAAATAATAATTCAAATAATTGAAAGGTTCACAACAAAATTCCACTAAATTAAATGGTTATTTTGACGCTCAATAAATTTCACTGGGAATTCCCTGAAACTGTCACCACAAGAAGTGTGGTCATTGTATGAAAGATATGATTATTCTCCATCGGAAATGCCTCAATCATTTATTTCAATATTATTTTTTTTTAATGTAATGAGTAGACATTATGACAAGAAGTCTTTAAACATAGAATAGTATGAAGCATATACCAGTGTTGACTGGGTTTTTTTTTTCTGAAGATGTCAGTGTCTTTTACATTAAGTAATGTCAGATTTGTGATACTAGTAAGGAGAGATTCTCTTTTGATTTATTTTTCAATTATGAAAGTGCATTTGAAATCAGGATATTTTTTTAATAAACTCATTGTCTATTCCTTAAAGTAGTTGTCTTAACATCCATAGATCATATATGCTACCTGCCAAAATAATGCATTCTATCAGCTGTCTGTTCCCAGTAACCCTTTTCCATGAAGGTGTGAACTTTTGGTTGCCAGAAGTTGCCCTCCTAGGGTGTCCTGGTTTTGGCTAGCCTCTTTCCTGGCTGCTCTTCAGCTTGAGCAGAAAATCCTGGAGTCATAGTACTGTAAAAGGCATTTTAAAAGGTGTACTAGTCTACACTGCATCAAAAGGAAGAATCAGGTGTGTTTATAGCCTTTCTGAAGGCTTCAGGAAGTAATGTGTAATATGAATGTGTTTTGATGTGATATAATACTTAACTACTTGTGGATATAGCAGGCAGATTACATCTCTGATGTAATACATCTTATATACCACATTGGAAAGAACAGACAGGGAAGAGGAGGAGAGGGAGTTGTGCTCTCTGTTAGTTAGATCTTTGGCTGCGCAGAGCTCCACAGTGAAACCGGAGATCTGCAGCTCCTGTCTCGTTCAAGATTGGAGCAGGAAGGAACAGACAGGGATGTTGTGGTTGAGGTCTGTTATGGACCACCTGTCCATGGGGAGGTAGTGGATGTGACTTTCTAGGAGCTACTGACAGAAGCACTGCTGCTGGCAGGCCTTCATTTTCATGGGAGATTTCCACCATATTCCGGGATGGTGATGTTATTCAGGCAACCCAGGAAGTTCATAGGCAGCTTTTAGAGACAGCTTTTTCATCCAACCAGGCCCCTACTTGGCTTGCTGCTCAAGCAGGGAAGAACTGAAGGCATGAATAGCAAGTTTGGATGCAGTGATTAAGCTCAATATTCAGAGGAAGGCTGTGATGGGAAACAGCAAGAGTTAGGACTGTGGTCTTTAGGACAGCAGTCTTTGGCTTATTCAGAGAATTGCGTGGTAGAATCCCCTGGGAAGCTTCCATGAAGTACAAAAATCTCTCTGCTTTTACACTGAAGAAATGACTTAAATAGGGAGGAGTTAATTTTCACTTTAAGCAGTGATGACTTAGCATCATGATGCAAGAAGTGGAAAAAAATGGGAAAAGAGAGAGGTAATGAAAATGAATATTTAAGTTGTAAGCTTAGCTTTAAATGCTGTTAATACAAAATGTGAATAAAATATTGTCACTATATATGTTCATGTGAGATGTAATTGTTATTCTAAGTAAATTCCCAAGGGAATTTGAACTCTTATGTGGGGAAACTACAAAGGAACTTGAAGCATGGAAGTGTAATGTGAGGAATTATGGAATCCTTCCCAATAGAAAGTTCTTAAGAATTAGTACCTAGGAAGAGAGCAAAAGATGAGGCCAAGTGCAATTACAAATGAAGCTGGTGATGATTGTCCTAGAAAGCAAGACCAAGAAGTATGACTCTTAGTAACAGAACCAATTCAGAACCGGGGACTGATAAGAAGGGCGAGGTGTGAAGACTGTAGCAATGAATGAGAGAGAACTATGTTCTTCAGCACAATTCACATAATGTTCTTGTGGCTGCCCTGAGGTCTTACAATGACTATCAAGAGACAGAATAATTCATTGCATTCTTCCAGTGATAAGTACACGTGATACGCGCATTTTACATTAATGCAAATTCACATTATTTTATTTCTTATGCATGTAAATATGACCTAGATCTTGGGAGAAAATGTTATTGTTATTACTATTGTTATTATTATTATTACACAAATTATACGCTCCAGTGTACTTATTGGCTTCTTCATTGACACTCATAAATAAATTAGTAATGGGAATAAAGACAGAGTGAAGGCCTAGTCATACTGGAGTCTGTGGCAAAATATCACCAATAACTTTTCCCTGTTTGTCCTCTTCCATGATGCATTCAACAAAGTTAAATTCTTTTACTTACCATAAAAACTAGATATTTCATTGGTTCTGTCTCTGTTACCTGATAAATATTATCTACAAAAGGAGTTTTTAAGATAAAAAAGACATCTAATACTTGTTCTCTGTTCATAGGAAACTTGTTGCTGTTTAAAATAAAAATGCACATCATGTATTGAAATGATTAGGTCACAGCATATATCTTTGAGGCGTATTTTTATTTATATACAGTTATCACAATAAGGATACTAATCAAATAAGATATATACTCTGCCAAGGCAGCAGCTCTGAGTAATATGCTAGCAACATTTTGCTGAGCCATTAAGGCAAACATATTAAGACTTATGAGGACCCCAAAGATTTCAGTGATTAGAGCATGTGTGGTGTTGTTATTAAAACTATTACTGTTCAGTCTAAATTTTCTTTTTCTTTCATAGCGGTAAATATTTCTAACAACAGTGACTATAATAACTGCAGTAAAGTAAGTGCATTTTATCAGAGGGGTTTATAATCACGCTTTGTCATAGGAATTTTCTGCACTAAAATTTCTAAAGATTTCTAAGTGTAACAGATAAAAGACACAAGGCATAGTGAAGTCAAGCTGGATATAAGGAGATTTTTTTTCCCTTAACTTTCTGCTTCCCCTCCAATAAACCCATCCTGTAATTAAACAACTGAGGCTGGAATAGGACTATCTGAAGCATGTGCAATACACATCTACGTTCAGGTAACCTGAAAGTGTAGAAAATTTCTCCTCCATTGGTAATTCTAATACTGGAGAGATTTACTGGCTGAGGTAAGAACTTCAGTATTACGTAGTTCTACAGATAGAGCCTACGTATATAGGCCTAAGTGACTGTCACCAGGAATTATAACTGTTCCATTTTCTACCATTAAAACCGCCAGAAAAAAAAAAAAAACATTGTTATTGTAGCCAAGAATGGTTTTGAACTGAAGGAGTCAGAGTTGTAGAAAGACTGCAGAGACACACTAATGGATTCATAGTTTTTGTGGACGAGAAGGACCAGCTGTTGTGAAATGTTTATAATGGGATGTAGAGAATTCTGAGATTCTGTTTGAGTTCCAGCAATGACTTTTAACATGTATATAGTCTTGTTGTGTGTAATTCTTGGTGTCTGAATTGGCCTGTCTACTGCTCTAGACCTAGGATCTTATCTCTTCACTAAATTATTTATTTTCACTGTGAAAGTTCTTATTCATTTAAATAATAGCAAATTATTATTAGGGGTAGGTCATGCTACTCAGTAAGTCTCTTAAGGTGAAATTTCTGGTTGCCATGAGAATATACTGGGAAGAGCATTGATACATACTCTTCCTTAGGCGTTTGCTGTTCAGAGAGACTACTGCTCTAGACAGACTTTTTCTCACCTGGCACACCAGTTCTTATGCCTTATACTATAAATCAGATACATATTATGCAATAAATTGAGTATTAACATGATAAAGCACATGACTTGTAAGAGCTTTTCAGGGTTCTTTTTGAAATCCACTCTCAAAACGTGACCCAGGTTCTTTGTTCCCAGATATCTCAAAGTTCAATCTGTAGGTGAGCCAAATGGCACGGTGGAACTGACCTGTTCTTGCAAGCATTTACCATTCCTTCAGAGTGCTTCTGATATCCAAACTGTGCCTTTAATCAGAATGATCACATTTTACATTTCTGATCGCCAGCACAAATATAAAATATCCATGGGTCAAACTGGATCTCTGAAGAACCTCATTAGACATTCTGTCAAGTCAAGGTTTCTACATATAATTAATTTCTTTGATCATCATTGCCTAATTTTAATCTCCTTAATAAGTGAAATTCTTTTTATATAGTACTAAATTCCCAGTGCCAGACAATATAAATGAATTTTCTGACAGAAGTCTAACTGTATTATATCAATGCTGTGTGATGCAGAGTGATTAATTTAAGCTTCATAATGATAATATCATGTTTGTCTGACAAGAGCTATCTTGTATAAAGGGATGTTTATTGGCACAATTCCCAAAATATCCCACTGCAGGCCATTCAGTCTTGCCATTTCATTTGACGTGAAATTTAGCAATACCTGGCAGAGAATAATCTTGATAATGTAATACAATCCATATTTTGTATGCTGTATACAATGTTCACTGTAATGGATGAAGAAGATATTTAGAAAGTAATGCCCAAATCATGCATGTTCTAGTCTAGACAAAGCAAGTGTAAGTGAAGGCTACTTGAACACACAGGAGGAACTGAAAAACAGAATAGTTAAAAGCATTGGATTCTTTGCCGGCCTTTAAAATTTGAAAGCAATTTTACTAATCCTCTTAATTATCTGTCAAATGTTTTTAAATTATTAGAAATTAATTTTTAGAGAACATTCATCAAATATTTGATGTGTAATCATTTGTTTGACATTTAATTATTTCGGAGCAAATCCTCATTTTATTTTTGTTTTACTAATAACATATCTAATATTTGATATGCCATTAAAAAAACTATAAAAATAAAATGAGGATATGTATTCAAATACATTAGGCTATATTAAATGTCAAACATATATTGAAGTTCCCTATTTGTTTTATAATTACTATATTTTTTTTACATTTGAAAAATATTTGCTAATTATCTCTCAGAGAATGGAATGAAGCTCTTTATATTTCCTTCATGGGATATTTTATTCAGTAGTCCTGCTTGAAGGTCAGAGACAAAATTCATGAGATCATGTGGTCCTAACAATTGATGGGTTAAAGAAAAATGTGTTCTGTATAGAGTGGTCCTACTGTTTTAATGAATCCTGAGCTGTGGAATTTCATATTAAGAGGGATTTAGATGGACATTTCAGTTTTGGAGAGGCCTATTTACAGATAAATATATTGTGAACTATATAGAAGAATGTTGCCTTCAAGTTTTTTTAGCAGTATTCCTATATATTAGAGTTAACTATTGTGAACTGAAATAAAAAGCTGACAGAAACAGTAAACAATTTCTCGTTGCTTTTGCTTTCCCTGACCTTTAAAAAGGAAAAACATTGGAAGTTTGATGTATATTTCTGTTATTGATAGTTACTTTTTTTGTGTCAGTCTAGAAATAATATTTGCACAGCTTTAGATTTGTAGTTCTATTTTCTATTTGTCGTTCTGTGTACTCCTGTACATTGTGTACAGTCTACTGGAATTTTCTAGTGTTTTTGTTATGAATCAGAAAGTGTAAAATACTTGGTATAGATAGAGTTCTGTTATCAACTATCTTTCTGAAAATCAGTCTCTGATCCAAGGATTTCAGATTTGTTGGCTTGTCTCTCAAGCTCTGATAGTTACAGCATCGAGGGAAAAAGTAACACTCTTCTGCTATCCTGTGAAAAAATAGAATGGACTTTTTTTCCCCTAACCTATCGGCTTGATCATATATTCTGTTTTATCTATCACGAGCTTCAACTTGATATGCAACAATGCTTAGTTTTATCCTGTTTATCACTGGAAAGCTGCCTCATGAATATTTGTTCTACTTCCAGAAGCTGTGCTGTGGTAGTAATGGGAGTCCTAGAAGCAAAATGGGTTAGCAAACCTTTTCTAGAATGATCTCTGAGTTTGCAAATACAGCTGACAGGGGTGCTGATTTTTTTGTTCAAGCAACTACAAAAAGATGTTTTATGCTTTTGTATGCAAGTTCTCAGCAATTTCAGAGTTATTCAGGTTAAAATCGGTAATGTATTTCATCACTGTAAATGTATGATTTGATGCCATTTCTTACTAATCCTCTATGGAAATGCTCTGATAAACTGTAGGATAATGTATTGCCTATAGCATCCCCTTTCATTGTTGACAGAATTTCCTATTAATACTAAATGCGCTTAGTAAGATCATTTGAAACTGTTGTCATATTCATAATATGATTAAGCTTCTCTCCTTAAATGAAGTCTATTGCAGCCTCCTGCAAAGTAGTGCAGTATTTGCATTCAGTCAATTCAAATCTTAAGGTAAATACATTTTTTAAAATATCTTCTTTATTTGTGCTTGTAAATATAGAAACTGAAATTCAAAGTTGTATTCTTTAAAAGAATGATTTTAATTGTTAATTTGATTTAAATCTAAGGGGTTTTTTATGTCTTTGATTAAAATACACTGAAACATCGTTCTCTCTGGGATGTGGGAACAATATTAGGCTAATAGAGGCTCCTTGATGTCAGGCTACGACATTACATACTGTAATGAGTAGCTCTAATAAGTTATTTGGTTGATTCTGTAGTCACAGACATTTGCACAGTCAGTAGCAGCATATGTGTATTTTTTTCCTTTAAAATTGGCATAAATATTGATATTACTGTAAAACTAACTTATTTCAATATAAATAAGTGAAAGTATTAAAAGTATAATATATTTAATCATTTTCCTATGCATTCTTAGGCATTTCTTACATGTGAATTTGTAATCTCCTTGTCTTTCCTGAAGTTTTAACCTTGTGCTGGGGCACTGACAGAGAGAAAAGCCACACAACATTCTTTTTACCTTTGACTGTGAAAATATCATTCAGTTAGCTGCTAGAATGTTTTAACATGTAATTCAGGTCAAAAAGAAAAAACATTGTTGTGTCTTTTCTCAGTAGTTATTGATAGCTTCCCTGGGTCCTATTTCAGCTTGAAATCTCATTGTTACATAAAGTATATATGGATATCAAATAGCTATACTAATAATTAAGAAACACATTTCAAAAGAAAACTTCAAAGCTGTTTGGGAGGGAAAAACAAAACCAAGGAAAAATCAATATGATTCTTTTCATATTCACAAGTTTGGGAAAAAGGACTACATTTTTTCAACTTCAGTAACACAGCGTACTACCCACTTTTGATTTTTGCCAGTGCTTGCTTTTACCATGCGTAATGAAGTTCAGGTATATATTCAAAATACGTAAGATTTCTTGAGAGGATAAAGCTCCCTTTTCTCCATGGTTTCTTCTGTCATTTAACAGGTTCAAAGGCTGGCAATATCTGGTCACTGTGAACATTCCAAAAAGAAGAAATTATAACATAATATTGAAGTCCGCATAGGTGCTTTCTGCCCTAGCCCCTCTTCAGCCCTCCCTCAAAGAGCTTGGTTCGCTCAGCTGCTTTCAATCCCTAGGGATTGTTCCAGGCAAGAAATTAAAAAAGAAATGCTTAATTTACTAATGACCCCGAGGTCTTGCATTCCTTTTCCAAGATGTGCCAGTTAGTTCTTGGCTGCAATGTGTAGTCTTGTGCAATATGTTCACAGTGAGACTGTAAACAATAATCATATTTTTCAGGCACCTTTTCTTTATGGGATGCACCAAACCATACTGGCAAATGGTTCTGGTCACATGCAATTTAAGTAGCTTAGTATGGAAACCATATGCTGACTAGAAAATAGTATTTAAAGTATTCAACTTAGGAATTCATTTGTCAGGAAATAGTGTAGCTACAGTAGTTATTAGTAATGAAGAGTAATAATTGAAAATTTGATAAGAATTTGTGGGTTTTCTGCATTGTGCACTGACAGTGAATGCTGCATGTTGATCAGTTGTACATTCTACTTCATGGCAATTACATTATTCTCAAACATACTTGATACTACTCAGTGATTGACATTCTGTTAGAAACTGTATTTGATTTCTTTTACAGGAATTCAACGGAGTAAATTTTCTGAGGTCCAGTGAATTGTATTCACTTTTTTTTTGTTCTCTAGCATCACAGTTGACTTATAAAGGATCATTGCAAAAGTCTCAAAGTACTGTTCTTTGAGGTTGTAAATGAAGGAGATAATGGGCGTTTTTTAAGTGGTTGGTCATTGCTTTAAAGATGCAGGCCATCACAGAACACCCTTTGTAGTTGCCTTTCCTGAAATAAAATTCAGAACAAAACCTGTTGTTCACAGTCATCCTGTAGAATAAATCTGTATACTTTCTTCTAGGGTTGCTTGATGTTTTTCTTCAGAATATCACTATTAACTGACTGTTTCTTTTGCTCCCTGAGGATTCCTGTGAATTTATTTATTTATTTATATTGTAAACCAATAAATGTATAGGATATCTTTAGACTGTGATTTCTTTTTAATTAAAGTTTGTGACATGTCATAATTGAAAACTACATGTTCATAAACACCTAATTTGATAGAAAACCACTGCAATATGAGTAACTATCTCACACTGTCTCTTTAAAAACATGGTTAGAATAAGTGCAATTAAATAAATTTACTTGTTGCATGAAATATTCTGTTCACTTACCTATTGATAGATTTCCTCCTGTTGAACTCAGACTGCGGCATACATTAGATATTTTTTCCCAAGGTACATTTAGATGCTTGATTTGTTTTTCATTTAGAAAACATTTTCTTAACAGATGGAGAAAAAATATTAAATTTCACTTCAGTTCATATTCTTAATTTCTTTTATTTTCAAAATAAGAAAGCTTTCCAAATACAGTTTAGTTTGATTATGGTTTGATGGAATTGTTTAGCTATGTATGCTCACTGTTTCAGTTGTCATCCACTTTCCACTTCAAACTCCCCCAAATACCATAATTTAGGCAATTTTGGTTGGGCTTTTTAACTGTTCCTTTAGTTTATTTGCACAATATGTAGAGTAGATCAGAACTGGACAGAAGCATTTTTGAGCTGAAGCTTGCAATGACATCTAGTTTAAATGAATTGTGAAATAATGAGTAAAATGAATGCATGCTTTTAAGAATTTTAAATAAAAGAGCAATTAGAAGCAAACATTAAGAGTGAGTGAATTGAATTTGATCCACAGTCTGTTAATACCACATACTGAGAGCTGGAGGTGCTTTGGAGAAAACAAAATAGATTAAAAAGTAATTAAGCATACTTTCGGGAAGTTGTGCAGATTTTTTTCCCAGAGAACTGCTAAATATTTATTGCCATATATTTCTTTTTCTGGTTAAAGTTGTATTTGGTATATAGTTAGTGTCTGGTTTTTAGCATATCCTCTATTTTTTATATTATCAACATTTCTCTATAGTATGAGGCCAGAAGATGTGGAAGCTTTAATATCTACAACCTTTAGTTTTATCTTCTGGTTTTTTTGAATTCATCTTAAGTTCCTTTGAACTGGAATTTCAAGTGTCAACCAAGATTCAGAAGAATCCTTGCTTATTGGAGATAATTTTCCTGGAGAAAAGCATTGTATTGCATAAAACCACAAACAGCTATTTTTTAGGACATACAGATACGTCCTTGCATATCACCTTTATCAGAGTAAAATTATAATTTTGCCTAAATTTGACTAATGTCTTATGAACAACCTAATTATTTCAGAAACCTCTTTTTGTTGCTAGCAGATTGTTACATCAAAAACACCAGAGATTGATTACAGAAGGTTTCCAAAAACATAAAAATCTGAAAAGCAGTATTCTTTTCATCCCGCTACTGAGATTTTGAATGTGCACTATAGAAATGTGTGTTTGGATACATCTTTGTACATGTAACCATGTTAGTAATTTTTGGCTCATTTGACCAAAAGACAGAACTAGAACTCAAAGGTATGTGTTACGCTAGTGGGAACTAGACTAACAGCATTATGTTTTTGACAAGGCTAGAGTATACACAAACTGTGCATGAACTGTAATGAAAACTGGTAGGTTACAAAAATGGAGCTTGCTCTGTATTATGGAATGAAAATAAAATCGCTAAAAAAATGGGAGGCAGATTTGGAAGTACATGGCTTGTGAGAAGCTGCTGCAAGAGTGCAGGTAGGAAGACAGTAATATTAGCAGATTTGTGAATTTCAATACTTAAGTATGAATTCTTAGAAAAAGTAAAAGTTCACCATCCCACCAAACAGACCTTCATCTTTGGGCAATATCAGTACAAGTGGATAAAGAATTAATTTTAGTCAATAAAGCTAAAAAATGGAAAATGTGTAAACTTCTAGAACTTTAAGTTCTATTTACATGAAATTATAAGAAAATTGCTAGGCTTTTGATAGAACAAGCTCTGAAACGAATTCTTTTTTAGTACTTGGATAAGGCATACTGAAAAACACTGACACTGGAGTAAGTTTTTTCCTAGGATATTTCCTTCCTATAGAATACTAACTTTACTTATTAGGTCAACCAACTTGACTAAGAAGCGAGATTTGGTTTATGTTCTCTTGTATGGTTGTTATGTTGCCAGCTGCTGTGGAACCAGGAGAATCTGTTTCTTCTCCAAGCAACAGTCATATATAATATATGGACTTAATATTTTAAGAAATTTTAAAAACCCAGAGGTGCCACGTCCTAGTATTTACCATACTCCAAATGGAAAAGCCATTTGAGATGAATACTGTCAACACTTCTAATGTGTTCTCTAGAATGGGATATTAAGAAAATATTAAGAACTAGGCTGATATTTCTATAACATTTGGACACCAAATGTGTGGGATGAATTGGAATGCATTTCAGGCAGTGGTTTTATTCAGCTTCAGACTTCTGTTGGGTAAAATCATTCCTAACCTGAAAGGAAAACTAGAAAAACAACAATAGACAAGCAGGACAGATCCTGTTTTGACATATTTGCAGATGATGTGCATATGGCCTGAAAACTTTTCCAAAAAATTTACACAAGACTTCAGATTTGAAAGTTTTTTGGCTGTGAATTTATATTTCTTGCTATGGTTCACATTTAAAGCAGTTCTAATTAGACAAGTAAAACTTTTCAGCATCATCCTGTCTTTGCAGAAGAATATTTTGTTCTTTTGATAATCAATAATAGTTAGGAGGTCTTAGCAAATATTTTGAATGTTTAGTTTTTCTTAAGCCAAAAGTAGTGGAACTTAAACTGTGATTACTTTTGTAGATTATAGATTATAGATATTATATATTAAAACCAGTACGTGATTACAAGCATTATGGTATCTTGCTTTTTCTGTATTGATATCAACAATTAGTTAATCAGCCGTTGGTCCATTTTGATTCTAATAAAATATATAGTTCTATGTTACCTCTTTAATAAATAATGGTCTCAGCATATAGTGGAGTTGTTGTGTTTCTGACAGTGCTTGTGCAGCCAGGGCACCCCGTACCCCTGTCCTGCCCCGTACCTCACAAGGAAGTTTCTCACATATGTTTTGTGCCCCTTGCAATAGAAATCCAAATGCTAATATATCTTTTGTGTATCCCACCTTCAGATACCTGATCTGCCCAGCCATTTAAAAATGTCTAATGAAACACGTTTGAAGCTTTACTGAAAATATTTATCTGTGCATAAGTTCTGCTCTATTGTGATGTTTTATCACCTCTGTAAGAAAACTACATACATGATTTCAGAAGTTAATGCTCAACTTCTGTGGCGAATCTTTTCAGTGACAGAAGGCAGAAATTAAGAAAATGTGAATTGCTGAGGCAGATATGAACATAGACCTGCAACTTCCCTAAATACTGGAAGATTTTAATGAAGCTTAGCAAAGGTTCTAAAAAAAATTAGCCAATTGTCCATATTTCCCAATAGATACAAGAGGAGTAAGACCAAAATGAAGTTTGTGTAGGTAAAGATAAGTAAAAACATTTATATTAAGTTAATTTTTCCTAACGATCAAAAAATATCTTCAGATTGAGAAAAATAAATAGGGGTGTTCTATAACTGTGTACCATAATAGTTGTTACCTGGGGCATGTAGTGACAGGACAAGGGGGAATGGCTTCAAACTGGAAGAGGGCAGGTTTAGATTGAACATGAGGAAGAAGTTTTTCACTTTGAGGGTGGTAAGGCACTGGAACAGGTTGCCCAGAGAGGTTGTTGAGGCCCCATCCCTGGAGGTGTTCAAGGCCAGGCTGGACGTGGCCTTGGGCAACCTGGTCTAGTGGGTGGTGTCCCTGCCTATGGCAGGGGGGTTGGAACTCGATGATCTTCAAGGTCCTTTCCAACCTAAACCATTCTATGATTCTATGAAAAAATGTTATGTGTACAGCTGCTGAGTGCCTGAGATAGTATACGCTGCGCACCAACAAAGTACTTGTGACCAAAGGAGTTTGCAGCATCTTGGTTCTTTGCGAGGTAATGTTTACTGGCTGCCACTTAGTTTTCACTGGCAAATTCAACCTCTGCTTCAGAAATCTTACGCCTTAACCTTGAAAGCTTTAAGATTTCTGATATGTTTTTCTTTTGAATTAAAGGGTATTTTCCAAATAGGGACTTTTAAGAGCTTCTCTTGTGAATAATGATCTTGAGTGACATTTTTTGAAGAAGCCATGTTGATTTCTGCTAACTACTATGAGGATCTGTCATTTTCTGTGAGATTAAATTTGAATTTGCCATGTGCAAAACTGTCATTATTTCTGTGTTTAAAGTTATGATTTCTAGTTTAGTCATTGATGTGCTAGGGTTTCTTTATCTTTTTTTTTTTTTTTTAAGATAGCTAATAAGTGCAGACAGTTAAACATCGTCTTATAAACTTGGAAGTTCTAAAATTGAGAACTGTTGACAAAATACTAAAAACCTAGTAGTGGATGGCAAACCCTTAGGTTCTAGAATTTAGAGTATCAAAAGCTTTGCAAAAGCCTTTCTAGACTCTTTATAATAATAATAAAAGCAGGTAGCTCAGGAATCAAAGGCTGTTGCATCAAAGGTGAAAAATACTGCACATTTTCTGTCTGTGAGGGTACCTCTGGCTTTGATATACATTAATTTTGTAAAGCAGAATTCCAGTGCAAAGTCTTTGATTCTAGAGATCACTTTCTCCAACTATTGTGCTATGTATGTTTATCAAGGACAACAATCAGAAATCTGAAAAGAGTTTGAAACCTTTAGCATCGTATTGCCATGTTTTCATTTAAACTGTTGTATTGCTGAATAATTGAACATAGTCCTAGTTGGTTTGCAGTTGAAGCGTCTCATTGAAAAACATATTGAAGCTAATGGGAAAGACTGTTGGCTTTGGACTAAGCCCTAAGGACACAACTTAATACAACACAAAATAGTGTTTCATAGAGAGAACACAGCAGAGTGTTTAACTTTTTGCAGATGTGGATTTTCTGCAAGCTTCTAGAATGGAAAGCAATAAGAAAACGTTAATTTGTCCCAGTGATTCATGGGTTAAAAACACTTCTATAGATTCACCAGTATTACTTATAATTCTTGTAATGATCCCTTACACTGATCTTGATTCGATAGTTATAACATAGTAAAAAAGTGTTTGTACTGCAGCATAGCATTGAAAACATATCTGGTTTCTTGCTGCATGGGCCTGTAATTTCAAAACAGCTGTAATAAATATTTTCAGATATTCTTTTAGATTTTGTTCCTGTAAGGGAGCATATTCCTTGAAGTAACCACCAAGATCTCTTGTCTAAGGAATATATCCCAGATGATGGTTGTAAGAGATTTCTATCCTTTCAGAGTACAGGTCTATAATTTGTTGGTTCAGAATTAAGTAATAATTCTTTACTGCTTTGACAATCATAGCCCTATTTATTAGCTCTTCCTACGCGGGCCAGTTTCTTTAAATTTCAGATTTCCACACTTGTGGAAAAATTAAACATTAAATGAAAACAGAGAGAACTTTGAACTAAAATGACTACAGAAATGGGTGGAAGGTTTCCAACAAAACCCACAACTACTAATAAACTTGTAAAAGGAAAAATAAAATGGTAATTAAGGACATAAAGAATATAGCTAAAGCATATTGGGAAAAAAAAATACCCAAGATGTATAAGATGCTATCCACGTGGAAATTCATGTTCTATGTAGAAGTTTCATACAATTTTCATCATGAAACAGAACTAGTACTAGTAAATAGTTGAAAACTAAATCAAAACCCAGTAAATAAATTATTTCAGTTATGTATATATGAATTCCAACTATCAGAAGGGCTCCATTTTTGGAGGGAATATGAGGAAAATGATGCTGTTACAGACTGAGTCTGGAAATCTCTCATTGGACTTCTTTATATAATAGTTCATGATGTTAAGGAACAAAGTAAATTTAAAATATCTTCAAAGTATTTGTCTAGAGTGTAAATAAATGTTTCTAAGAATAAGTGAGGTGAAACATCACTTAATTTTAAGAAAACAAAGCTAATCGAGGTTCTTTTTTATTTCGAGATTTATAGTTTTCAATGCTGAGTATTGAGAGCCACCTTGTGGCCATACTTTTTAATGCGCATGTATGATGCTGATTTTAGGGTAGGTGAAAGGCTCTTGTTCTTTGTTTCACTTCAGAGCGTTTTGAAGACCGAGAATTAAAAATAAATACATAAATACGTTCTACTTCCAGGCATCTAGCCTGAAGTGCAGCTCTCTGCTTGACCTGAGAGATGAGTTCTTTGTATTCATATGAAATTTCTGAGATAATTTTTTCTTACTCTCTTGTTTCTTCCTTTCCTTTTTTCTTCTTGCATACGTTAATGGATAGATAAGTTACACGTGTAGTAAGTAAAATGTATAACATAATTGTACAGTATATATGTACAAAGTTCATGTGTAGTAATATGGAATACGTTCAGTGTTGCTAAAAAATACAAATTCTTGAACAGTGCATGTTTTAGGAAACTAACAAAAGTCAGTTTTAAGCATTTGTTTTTCTATGTTAGTAATTGTTATGATTACAGGAATAACAGTTAATAGTAAATAGAAGAACTTGGGTTTTATTTACTGTTATGAAATACATATATGAAATTACTTTCAGGCATCAGAGCTAGGATTAGTTGGAGTAAACACACGAAGAGGAATTGATTACTCCTGAACACAGCTTCGCAAAATAGCTTTATGAATTTGTGTCTTTTTCTGGAGGAGAGACTTATCAAAATTTGTTGTGATTAGAAAGGGGCTGATGTAAATACATAAGTTATCAGTTAAAGTAGCAATCTAAAATATATGCTGTGTGTAAAGGTAGTGGTTGAAGCAGTACCACTGCACTGTCTTTTGGGATTTTGAGGGAGTAGGGGTGGGATTCCCTGTAAAGTTTATACTTACTTCTGATGTTAGTGGAAACCTTTTTTCCTCTGTGGCTGAATTTGTACTGAGGACTCTCAGACAACTTTGGGCTTTCACAGGTAACTCATTCCATCAAATACAAAACTCTTGAATTTTACTCTCAGACTGAAAATTGAACCAATAAGTGTAGAGATTTGCACAGATAAGAAAAAAAAATCACTTAACATCTACTATCCTTTTTATTGTTAGGGGAAACTTGAGATTAACTAGGCATTTAATCCCATTCTTTGTCTGACAACAACAGTTTGGGAACATTTCGGTTATAGTATGTTCATATCAACTTTGTCACATTGGAGAAAACTGTTTCTTGTCATACTTTTAAGTAGCACCATGACCTGTACTGAGTGTGGTGATGACAGATTCTGTGAATGTATTGCATAATTTTGTTCATGGCAAAGAAAGGGCTATGGGAATGTAAAATTTTATAGGAAGGTGCATAATTATATTTGGGGTTTCTAACAAATCCAAAATTAATCTGATAAATAATGCCCCCTGATTAAGTTGCCATTGTTGCCAATAGAAAGGATGTAATGTCTTCATTCACATTTTTACTGTGATGTTCTTTAGTTCTGTTATGTTCAGGCATTTAAAACCTTCGGATGATCTGATTAATTTTCATGTATAAGACCATTGACTTTGCAGTTGTTTTTTTCGGTTTCTCTGTCATAGGAGGTATTCAGTATCAGAATAAGCAGGAATTAGTGTAAAGAAAGATAATGCAAATTCCAATTTACTTGGAATAGTGAGGGACAATTAAGAGCTATTATTGATATGTGCCATCTGGGAGTGTTGAGACAATACCACCTGAGTCAGTTACAGTAGAAATTTGTTGCAACGGAAGGATTTTAAGGGTCTGTTTTGTCATTAATTCTTTCCAGGATAATTTGTCTTCATTAGTCTAAATCTGAAACATGCCCGTGGAGTGCTTTTCAAGCGAAGATTATAGCACACAGATTTTAGGAGATTGCACATGGTAACTACAAATACGTGCTGTGTCTGAGCTCCTCTTGTAGTTGGTGGAGTTCATTGCATCTCAGGCAGTGGAGCCAAGAGGATGCCGGAGCTCAACCATGAACAGACCTGGGGGCAGTCAGGGAGCAGAAACGCTGTACAAGCCCTGATGTCCATTGACTGTGAAGGGTGCTCAGACTCCTACTTCAGCTGTACAGATCTGCATGTAGACATCTACAGTGTTTTAATCTCAGACTCATATCAAGCTGCTGGCAAAGTGGCCTGTCTTAAATGGTGAGACAGTTACTTTACTTTCTAGGGACATTTCTCTGCATCAGACAGCATTAGCTGGCCCTCTTATCTTCCGTTTTAGCAGCGCGCAGATTAAACAAGTATGATGGAACTATCCAGTTATCTCAAGTGATGCCTCCTCAACAAAGAAATAGAGTAGGAAATCTTTTCTAGGTTGATCTCAAGATTGAAAAGGCTATGCCAAGAATTATAAGGCATCAGTCTGTTTCTATAAATCTGATCAGAAAGGCTGTCTGATATTATCACAGAGAACAGGCGCAGTAGTTTTTCCTCTAGTGAGTGGTCACTGGGGATAGTAGAGATAACACCGTTGTTGTAGGTAAGCATAGCCTATGTGTTTCCATTCTGTGTAAAATTTCTGTGACAAGATAATTGGAAATTCTGTATTTGGACCTCAAAAAATCAATTTAAAAATTAGCTGAAATCCAAATAGAAAAGTAACAGAAAGAAATACTTTTGTTGAATAGCTTCAGATGTTTAGACTGGAATTTGCAAAGTAAAATATTCTAAATGTGTAAACCAATTTCTAAAGATGATTGATGATATGATCACCAAGTTTTCTTTGCAATATATTTCATATTATTTATTATTTATACATAATGTTTTAAAATTAATTTTATATACAATAGATCAAATTTTGTGGTGACTCTCAAAGTGCATAATGAGAAAATCAAGCAAAAGAGTAGTTTTTTAAATATCTGTCACACTGAATGTAATTAAAAATTTGTATGGATTGCGAGAGTCAAAGATTCCCCACTCCTTTTATTCTGATTTTAATTCATAATTCGGTATTACCATCTTGAAACCACTGAAAACTGGTATCCTGGTGATAATCCTGTAGTATGTGTGTGCTATGAAACTCCGAAAACATATTTGCCTTAGCAGTGAACCATCGTATGTGGTTCTGTTCTGTACAGTCAGATAGTTTCTCTTTATATAGGAAAGCTCTTAATACATCTTGAAGGTGACTGCAGTGTTAGCTATAGAACTATTTTACATAGATAGTATTATCTTTCAGTCTTAAAGTAGGGAAAAATGTTTTTATTTTTATATATGTTCTTACTTCAACTTCAGTTATTTTTGTCATTTAAACAATATAAAGATACTCAGTTTTAAAATGTTATTACTTCAAGTGGTAGATTATACAGACATACTAATTTTAAGGCAAGTGTTGGCATTGTTTACTATTTGCTTTCCTCCTAGTGTCCTAACACCCCAACAAATGCGGAATTAGAGATACGGGTTCAATTTTTAGGTAAAGAATTTTGCAAAGCCTTTTGAAATTAGGCTGCTCTTATAAGAAGGCAGAGTTGTGAAATTAAAAACATTTTTAAGGAGAGGAAATGCATGAAGGGTGTCATGATTTGAACAGATAGGACTATTAATTGTACAGAAGAAAGACTTAATATAATTAAAAGATTAAAGAAAATGAAGTTCACAGTATGGCATTTAACACTTTTGAACAGTCATTAACACTAATGTATGCACAGTGAATAAACAGAGTCTGAAAAATGGAAATTAATCAGGGTCAGAAGAGGGACTGTGGCAGCAGCACAGCAGCTCTCCTCTCACCTGTTTTGTGCTGTTATGTGCGGCATGGAGAAAGTAACAATCTCCTTACTTCTTCCTTTGCCAGGTAATTTAATCTCCATGATATGTTTGATATGTTAGATATTTTCTTAAATTTCCTCTGAGATCTATCTGCTATGTGGGTAAGGCGTTTAAAGTTAGCTTGCTGAAGAAACTGTTTAGCCTGCTTTAAAGTAATGGTGTATGAATTCAATATCTTAGCAATAGCAAGCTCCTCAGTTTTGACAGAGGATTTCTAATCTAGTTTACAAACCCCAGACAAAGCAAATCGATGAATTAACATCAGTGCAATATTTTTTGCTCAAATCTCTTTAAATATAGTATAAAAATTACTTGCACAAGAAAATAAGTCCTCCTTTGCTCAAAACATCAGCCCTGGAGAGGAGATATATGCGCTAGGTACGTGCTTAAAGAACTGTAGATGTAGAAAACAGTCTTTCAAAGCCAAATTTAATCATACACAATTGTCTTAATCTCTGTGATTTTTAAACTTTATAAAGCAATTATCTTGCAGGCTTTATGAAGCACGAAGCATAATGTTAGTAAGTGACATAAAATATTGGGACTATAAAGGCAGGGTTTAGGGGGATTTTTTTTTAAAAAGAGGGGTGTAATAAAATATATATTTTTTTCAGTAGATAGAGTTTAAAACTACAAGAGATCCTATAATTTAGCAGAGGTCTCTGGGAAAATACCCTACATTTGAACAGGATCTGGCTGTAAAATTGAGCTCTATGGAGGTGACTGTACAGTGCTCGTTTCTTGCATCAGCTGGTTTCCTCTGGCAGCAAGCCTAATAGTTGCTTCAGTTTAACTGACAATCTGTCTCTAAATTCCCAAGTCTGCTGGCCAAAAGAGCATACTAATATAAACCTTCTTGTTTCATCACTTATTAGGTGCTACTTCTGTGCCCTTTTAGGTGTGTAAAGACATCATGTTACCTTTGGAACTGACTTTGAATGATGTTTAATAGTCCAAAGGCTTCACAGTTCTGCACTGAGGTTGCAGAACTTCAGAGAGCAGCCTGCTAGTAATTTGGAATAAAACTAACAAAAAAGACAACACAGTTGACAAAGGTGTTGGTAATAATCAGATGGCGGCATTGATTATCAGCGTAAGTCTTACAGATGTCATTTCTAAGATGTAAGGGGCTTGTCCTGAGGGTACAGTGGAAAAATTTATGAAACAGTAAGGTGAGGAGATAATTCTGGGAGAGATGAGGTTATGGAAATCTGGTGGGACACACATTTGAGTTAAGACAAGGGCACAAGGAATATAAAATTCATAGGAAATCGGGTTTCACTGTCCCATCATTTGAAAGTTTCTTAAAAGATTTTTTTTGTGTTAGTACTTTATCAGGTAAAGTAAACAATTATCCTGTATTATAATTAATCAAATGATACCATATGAACATTGCAATATGAAAATAAATTTTTCATATCCTTTGGAGATTTCTCAGAAGTGCTTGTCTGGTAAGATTTAACAGTTGGTGACACTGAACTACAAAGTGTTACTGAGGAGTCCTTGAAATTCTCTTAAAATAGCAAAGACACAGGAGGAATAAAATGGCTTTAGTTCTGAGGCTTGTTTAATATTATTAGCACACAAATAAAAAAAAACTTTATGTGATACTAATTACATCATGAATTTTCTTATGGGTGTTCATATTACACAGGTATCAGTGAAAAAACTTCTGGTGCTGCAGATGGTCTGATGTTCTAGTTCGGTTATCTTTTTTTCATGTTAAAGTTCAGATTACATAGTTCAAGTTATTTGATGAGTGATGAGTAAAATTTTGACCTTTTTTAGTTTAGGAATTTGTACCACTTCTATTGACTTGCTTTTATTTTTTATCATGTCTGCTTAGTTAATTTCTTCCACACTGTAGGGCAGAAGCTAGAAAAGTGAAGAAACCAAGCCACGATACCAAATCAAAAGATATTTAATACCTAGGGTTCATGTCTCCAAATATTATTTTCCTGTTTTAAGATAAATTCCAGCTTTTCATGGTCCTACATACTGCCAATCTAAAACTGTTTGAAAATCCTATAGATTATTAATTCATACTGCACGTTTCCAATTATCTATAAAACTTGTAAGATAAATTCCATTCTTCTGAAGAATCCTTAGTCTGTCACTTTGCATAGCTGTGAAGTTGCAGTGGACTGTTATGGTTTAATTATGAAACAAGAAATGTGCTTAATGTTCACAAATGGAATTTTCCTTGCAGAGTTAATGATGTCTCAGTCAGTATAGTATTTGAGGAGGAGTTGCACTAAAAATAATGTGATATGTAATAAGTAAGCTGCAGCTGTATTGGAAAGATCTTGAAAACACTTTCTGCTTTCATTGTCTCAGAGTGAAAATGCATCCAATATTGTCATGGCTCAGCAGAGGGGCAGTTTTGCGTATTACAAAGCAAAGGAGGTGTTCTCAAATATAACAACTATTTTTGTAGAAACCATGCAGTATCACTTTCCTGTTGAAGC
The DNA here is from genome assembly GCA_008711295.1 of Anarhynchus alexandrinus. NCBI lineage: Eukaryota > Metazoa > Chordata > Aves > Charadriiformes > Charadriidae > Anarhynchus > Anarhynchus alexandrinus. Next base: position 653,489 of record VUYV01000172.1, read on the forward strand.
AGAAATATTGAAATCTTTGCACAGTTAAGCACAGCAACAAAAGGTTTAACTGGGTCTCCGGAGGATGTCAGTATTCAAACTGAAACCGGTACAAATTCATCCTTGCAGTTGCAATGCTACACTCGCGTGTCATCAAACTGTCTCTCTGTCAGTTTCTTTTCATGCTGTGTATCTTCCCTACTGGCTAGTTTTCTAACAGCATACTGAAAACTTCTGCTGTCAGCAAAACGGACCAAGATTGATGACTTTTTCAGCTGTGTACTCCAAGTGGTTAACAAATACGACAACAGGACTTCCTGTCTCAAGGGCTGGAGAAGAATAGATACCTCGCTGTATTTTACAGAGGGAGAACAGTTTAATTTTAAATTGATGAGAAAGAAAACCAGAGCTTTACATGATTTTGCATGCATTTTAAAATTGTGATGTTAAACAATTAGTTCAGTCTTAATTGATGTGCATTTTCATGTTCTTGCTAAACTGAAATGTTTTGACACTTCTTTTAATAAGACTTGAGATTATTTAGGCACAGATTTCTGTTCGCTGGGAAGTCCAGATTTTCATCATACTGAAGCAATACAAAAATGTCTCTAAATATTTTTATTGCACTTGCTATAAACAATAGAAATATTCTTATCATCATACAATATATGAAATTTATTCTTATTTTTACTGCATTTTCACTCGGTGGAGCTTAAGCTGGGTCATTATAACCAGCATTTCCTTTCTGTCTAAACCTAGTGCTGTTTTCCATGTGTGTTTACAGAGAAGAATTAAATTTCATTCAAAGTTCTTAAACCCTTTTACCTGAGAATCAGTAATTCGTTCACTTATAAGACAGTCACTGCAGTCTGACTTGAAGTGAAATGTTAAGTTACTTTAGTCTGTATTATAAAATTCTGGCTTAAGGTGAGGTAGTGTATCGTCTATACAAATAGTTCCTTTTTTGCTTTATAACAGCTAGGCATTAAGTGAGGCAATTTGAAACTATGTCTACATCCTCGGTGACTTGTTGAAAATCCATCATTTGTGCATGGTCAAACTTGCATTCACGATTCTTTCATTCTTGGCTTGTCTGGCTGGCTCAAAAATGTAATATTTTAGCAATACTAAATTTTCTTAGCTTCTGTCATCAGTGAAGTCTGTAAACACTTATCTTCTGTGTTATAGATTATAGAACTGAGGAATCAAAGATTAAATTATATGTTTACCTCTTGTTCAGGGTTTTTAATCTGATTGCTATTCGTTTTCCTCCCGTAGAATTTTATTTCATTCTCTGTGCACCATGTAACTTTTCCAGTGAAAAAAAAGATGGGGCTGCTATCATGTAACTTAGTGTACTGTAGAAAGAGCACACTGAATAAGGCAAGACATTTCTGGATACCATACTAATCCATTCTTTAACTGGTAGTCATCACTCTCTAATGTGCCAACTGGATGAAACACGACCTTGTGCAATAAATAGGTTATGATCTGTGGTAAGGCCAGGGCAATAGAAAAATGTGCCAGAAATTCTGCCTTACACCTCCTTTCCTTGTGAATCAAAAAGAGAAGAAAAGGATAATTCATAGGAACTTCTTTGAAACCATTCTCTGATTGGAGCACAAAGACATAAGGAATAATGATCCTATTTGTACAACTGCAAAACCTTTTAAACCTTCGCTATTTTGAAAAATTGCAGAAATATCTATCATATGCAAAGTACATCTAGGAATCATTGAGTTGCCAGATTTCAAATTCCCAACAGTTAGCTGTTGGGAAGTTGGTGTGTTCCAGCAACAGTTCATGTTTTCTTTGTTAGCAGAAAAATTTTAAGTTTTCACTTTTGAAAACAGACAAGTCTTTTTGGTCTATATTTACAGAATTCATTTTCCTTTAAAGCGAACAACAGCTTTGCAGGTTTTTTCTTCGAAGGACATCTACAAACAGTGACCCTGTAAAAAGTAGAAGAATTAGCAACCTGGGCTGAAAAGTAAACAACTAAGTCTAAATAATAAAGATAAGCACAAGAGTGTACTAAAATATAAGTATCATCTAATCATATCTCAAGACTGGTAGTTGTACACAATGAAAATTGTATAGCTTTGAAAAAAAGAGGTCATTATTTCACTTGAATAAAAAAATACAACTATGTTAGAACAAGACGGTTATAACTTGGATAGGCTGCTTGGCAATTGTTCCTAATTTTCTAAACTTCTCCTCCCTTCTCATTTTCATACAGTTTTTCTAATTGTGGTTTAAACACATTAAAACTGAATCTTTGATACTTCACTCTGCAGTGACTCTGTGTTTTACAAACTACAGAAACCCAGTATGTTATATATACCTGAAATATTTTTCAAGCTTTCACTGAAGGTAGCTCTGCCCTGCAGAAAATTGTGTGTGCATGTAGAGAGCATTGCTTTTAGTGCAACAACTGAGAAGTAGTCTGTGGCCTACTGAGGACTAAGGACAGATAGATTCCTATTCTGAACAAGTATCTCTAAATTACAAATTCACAGGAGACAATCCTAAATCAATAGAAACCTGAATACACACAAAGAGGAGAAGGTTCAGAAGAAAAACAGTTATAATACTATAATACAGAAAATTAGTCCTGAATTATGTGCTCCTGATGATTGCACTCAAAGAATTGTTATCTTTACACTGGTAGAGGAAGGTGTTTAAGCAAAGCAGTCACACTACTCTCCTTTCTTTCTCCTTCAGAGGTATTTTTAGAGCACTTTACAGAACTTACTGAGGTGATTTCAGTAAAATTGATCAGAGCAGTAACTCATAGGTTTAAACAATTCTAATTTTAATACAGTGAACTTAAATCTCCAGAGGGAGACAATTAGATTATTGACTCTTCCAGGAGAAATTCAAACTGATCCACATTTGTTTGCTAGAATTACCTTCTTCAAATACTGTCTTGCCAGGAACCCACTAATTATAACCCAGTTGGCCAGAGATATTACTTCAGGATAACTATACAAAGTTAATAGCTAATACATTAAAAAAAGTGAAGATGTAGAGAATGAACATGCATACTCGTTAAGTTTAATAGCATATTGGCCAGCCTGCATGCATCCAGAAATGATCTGCTAGGTCATGCAAGTCATCTTGGTTGAGGGGAGGTCTCGGTAGTCTTTGGGTTCTTCAGATGAACCAGCTGCAGGGTGAACAGTCCAAGCTAATGCTGCTATTCCCAGGAAGGAGTGAGGGAGGTAATGTGAGGGTATATCAACACAGAAGCACCAACTGAAACCAATGTATTGAATTGTTGGGTGACTGATTTATAACTTCACAGAAGAGCTTCATGGCAAGTTGTTTATATAGGATTTCATAGGTTCTATGCTATGCGTTTAGTAAATACTAATAATGACCATTTCATGCCGTTTTTCAAGAGGTATGGAAGGTAATACAAGATAAGGACCAATTGTTTAATATATATTCATCACAGAAATGTAGTCAACTTAAATTCTTCAGGGAAAATTTCTTTTCAAAGTTAATTCTTTGCTTCTGTAATAAAATAATAATTTAATCTTGCTGTTACCACATAACATGCCACTTTATCTTTGTCCTAGGAACAGCTGCTGGTAGCTTAGTAATTATGCAGACAGTGCAAGTTAAATAATACAAATAAAAGTTCTAATTCATAAAAGGAGAGTCCTCAGGTAAAATCACTGTAGCTCAAATGCATTCCTTTTTTCTCCCCTTAGACTCCAATCTGTATTTCCTCATGTTCAATTTCTTTCATAAAGTGTCAGATAGTGTTACAGCTTAGCTCCATGGTTTAGTATTTTCTCTAGGTTTCTTATATTTGCTCTAACTGTGCACATGAAGGAGTCTCATGTTTTTTTCTGTAACAAGAAATTATGCTATTTTGACTTCGTATTTAAAAACCACTTCTCATGGTTTATTGGCGCTAAGTTTCGATCTCTCCCACTTGAAACAGCAGTTGTGAATTAAAAGAATAAGACTTATGTTAAAGATTTAACTTGTATAGATTAGTTAATATGCTATATGTATCTAGTAAATTCTGAAGAGCAAAAGTGGTGAATGATCATGCAATCCTTTGATCATTTCTTTCCATTTCTCTCAATCCTCATACATACTGGTGATGTTACTTTTTTGTATTTAAGGAACAGGAAGAAGCCTAATAATGGACTCTTCAACTTCTCTTTTCTCATGCTACTTTTCTCAGCCTCCCTTTACTTCCTGAATGGACAGAGTCTTCCCCCACCTTACCTTGATTTCATAAATTTTGAAAGACAATCAGTATTCTTTAAATGAGCCAGCAGAGCAGGTTCAGCAATATGATTAATATGAATGAGGCAGAGGAGGCTTTTGTCTTGTTGGAACTTAAAGCAATTTAGAAGGTCAACCTAAGAATTACACTTTTGGATGTCTTCAGGAAAGTTACAAAATAGTTATTTTGGAAATAATTGAATTGTATTCATCACACAGTATTAGTACAAATTAAAACTGCCCTTCATGGAAGGCTGCAGCAAAAAATAACTTACTTTGTTTTAGGTGTCTCTGATATCTGTGCTATCTGAGCACCAACACTCATCAAGTGAAGCTAATGAGGCCTCAAAATTAAGAGCTAGTACTTTGCAGGGTGTCAGGACAGTTCAGAGAATGAAGGATGGGAATAAATTACTCAGAATTGCTCCAACCAGTGAACAAATATGATGGTGCATTCTGAGCAAACTGCAAGTGCTGCCCTATTGTGAACTCCAGAGAAAGGAAATTACAATGATTGAGTCTTACAGTCACAAGCATGAAGTTTTGCTATAGTAAGGTGGTCATGAGAAAAATACTAGAATAGCCTGTGCTATTTCTGTTACTGGAAGAAAATACATGGGAGTCAAAAACTGTGTTATTAGTGGGGTAAAAACACCAAAATTCAAAATTGCAAACAAAAACATCTTGAAAATGAGAAAGCAAAAAGGAAAAATAAGTAGTTTACAGAAAGAAAAAAAAATCTGATCTTACCAAGCAGTGGTGAACTACTTAGTCTGTCCTAGATATGTGTAGCAACTGGAGATTAAAGAACAGACATAAATTGATACTTCACTTATCAAGAAGTAATTTATTGGCAGCTGCTTCTCATAATCAAGCTTTATTACTCTTTTTTACTTGTTTTTAGATAAAATAAGAAAAAAATACTTATAAGCCTATTAAAAATTTCATGCTTTGATTCATGTAGTATTGGTAGTTCAGACAAAAAGCATGCAGCTTATAGTCTTTATGAATGATGATACCTTTGTGATACCAGATGCAAGCAAAGGGTAAGAAAGGGTGTCATTTTTTAAGTATTTAGCTGAAATACTCTAAAGCTTGGTTAAATCTTTTTTCTGCTACATATGCCTCACTTCTCATTAAAATTAAGCAGGACATTTTTCTGTGTCTAACTGTGACATTTTTAATGTGTCTTAATCAAGAACTGCATGAAATTCAAGACATTTAAAGGAGAAATATAGGTGGCAGCAAGCTAAACTAGGAATTTATTTAATACATACTGTTTTAGATGCACACACACATGTAAGAAAAGGTCATAAATCTGCAGCCCTCTTGAGCAATAAGGGAGGGGAAAGAAAATCAATTCTAATCAGGAGACCAGTGCCAGACCTCATAATAACAACTTCTCCATACACCTGAGGCACTTCGTAACATTTCGTATAAATTTTAAGCAAAACCTTTTAGTCTGTAATAGAACAAGATGGGAGTAGTATAACTCTTTATAGTTTCACTTGCCTTATTTAGTAGTTGTTGGTTTTGTTGTCTCTGCAACCATTAAAATCCAGATTTAATAGAATAACTGTGCAGTTCATTGGCACAAGAGCTTAGAAGGTTTTTTTGCAAATATGTTGCTGTTAAAGGATATGCTGTGTGAGCAGTCTTCCAAGCCATCACTGAGATTTGTGATTTATTTTTTTATTTTATTTTCTCAAGTGTAACTTTGTAAAATTAGGTTACTCCATTGTTCTTGAATTAACTTGCCTTGTATATTTGTAGTTTAAAATGCCCACAAATTTATGGAAAGAAAATTAATTCAATTTCTGTGCAGCTCATGCAATCATTGAGGATACTTAGTGATTTGATTTGCTTGGCACTTGTTTTTTCCTATGTCAAAAGGGGGCTGTGAGTTTTTCATTAAAAAAAAAGTTGTCATCTTCTGTGTTGGAAAAATTTTATTTAATATGTCTCTAAACTGGTTACTGTGCAACCTGGAAATCTAGCAGTTCATAGATTCAATAAATGAACACACAAATCCTGTGACTATTAAGCATTTCAAAGATGTTGTTTTAGAATTTGTGGTAGATTTTAGAAGCGTGAGGATATTCTTTCTAAATGCAACTATATGGATATGTTTAGGTGTACCTATGTATTTCTAAATGGTTGATTAATCTTAAGCTTGTAAGTACTTGAATTATAGTCAGACGAGCATTGCCATATCTTAATGTGTTTTCTGTCACAAACTTTTCCCCTTTCTCCTCCTTTTTCCTATATTCACAAATTCCTTTCTCTAAACTGGTGAAATCGTAGTTCCTAAAACTGTAAACAAATACAGTTTCCTTCCATATATAGCACAAGATTTTACTCTTCTTAGTTTCCGATTAGTAAATTGCCCTTCCTTTCAATCACATTAGACAACATAAGCAATCAGGTTACAAACAAAGATACGTCATTTTTAAACTGTGGAGATTTGAGAACAAAATTTCATAGAATAGTTTGGGTTGAAAGGGACACTTAAAGGTCATCTAGTCCAACCCCCCTGCAATGAGCAGGGACATCTTCAACTAGATCAGGTTGCTCAGAGCCCCGTCCAACCTGACCTTGAATGTTTCCAGGGATGGCAGATCTGCCACCTCTCTGGGCAACCTGTTCCAGTGTTTCACAATCCTTGTCATAAAAAATTTGGTCCTTCTATCTAGTCTAAATCTTCCCTCTTTTAGTTTGAAACCATTACCCCTTGTCCTATTGCAACAGGCCCCAGTAAAAAGTCTGTCCTCATCTTTCTTATAAAGACCCCTTTAAGTAATGAAAGACCACAGTAAGGTCTCCCTGGAGCCTTCTCTTCTCCAGGCTGAATAACCCCAACTCTTTCAGCCTGTCGTCAAAGGATAGGTGCTCCAGCACTCTGATCATTTTTGTGGCCCTTCTCTGGACCTGCTCCAACAAGTCCATGTCTTTCCTCTGCCAAGTCCTTCGGAGCTGGATGCAGTACTCCAGGTGGGCTGTCTCCAGAGCACAGTAGAGGGGCAGAATCACCTCCCTCGACCTGCTGGCACTAATACAGGCAGCTCTACTAAAAACGTGAAATTTCTGATGGTTGTCCTATCACATAGGAAGATTTGCTTTATTTAAGATGAAAGCTAATTACATCATGAAAAGCTTACACACATTCTGAATGTAATCAAGGTCAATCAAAATTTCTGTGTCACAACAATTCTCAGATTTGCAAGTAAATTTTCCACATGCCTGTCTTCTGTGAGATTTGTTGCTTGTATACTGTAAATGCAAACCTTGGTGCATTTGTGTTCTTTGTGAAGTATTTGTTTCCATTTGCTAGCTCATAAAGAATAAGCTTCGTGAACTGCACTGCCACTTTCTCAATTTCTTATTTATTCATTTTTAACCACTACAGCAGTTAATTAAATTTGCCAAAAAATCATGTGTAGTTAAAAGCTGAGTTTGATTTCCTTTAAATGAATAGTAAATAATTACTGCTAAAGTAGGAAAGATCAGATATTGAGAAGCTGGATAATTGTGAAGCTGAGAAATGTGTTTTTCCTACAGTATTTTTCTTTTCATGTCCTCCTTTATAATTGCATTCCCATCTCCCTATTTATTTCTGTTTGCAGAGATTTACTGCTCATGTTTGGCAGTATGCCAGTACTGTGAACCATATTTTGCTTTGCTCTACCCACTCTGTATCCCTTAAGTCAACTTTCAGTGGCTGTGTGTCAGGTACTAGTAAATGTGAAGATTTAAAAAAATAATAATCATCATAATTTGATCTAGAATTAATTCACTATAATATACAGGGCTGAAAATACAGTGATAGTCAAAAAATTCTTAACACCATTGTGGTCTATGGAAAAGTAGGGATTCTCTGCTGGTAATGATAATAAAGAAATCTGTTTTAGGGAAAGATTAGAGTCATCATGACCACAACCCTCCTGGTGTCATATTCAGCAGTGATCAATTTCAGAAGGCAGTGAGTGCAGCAGTTAGGAATGTGGAAGAGATGGGAGGAAAATCAGAGGTGTTTGTGGCAAATCAGGAACATTGAAACATGAAGATCTGAGGAACCAGTAGGCAGGGTCAAGGGTAAAGAAATTGTATACGGCATGCTTTCTGACCTTTTATTTAGAATCATAGAATTGTCTAGATTGGAATGGACCTTGAAGATCACCAAGTCCAACCATCAACCTAACACTGCCAAAACTACCTCTAAACCATGTCCCTAAGCACCATGTCTACCCATCTTTTAAATACCTCCAGGGATGGCGACTCCACCACTTCCCTGGGTAGCCTGTTCCAATGCTTGACAACACTTTCTGTAAAGAAATTTTTCCTATTATCCTATCTAAACCTCCCCTGATGCAACTTGAGGCCATTCCCTCTTGTCCTATTGATTGTAACTTGGGAGAAGAGACCAACCCCCCCATCTCTACGCCCTCCTTTCAGGTAGCAATCAGGTCTCCCCTGAGCCTTCTTTTCTCCAGGCTAAACAATCCCAGTTCCCTCAGCTGCTCCTCATTAAGGCTTGTTCTCCAGACTCCCCACCAGCTTCGTTGCCCTTCTCTGGACATGCTCCAGCACCGCTATGTCTTTCTTGTAGTGAGGGGCCCAAAACTGAACACAGTACTCGAGGTGGGGCCTCACCAGTGCCAAGTACAGGGGGACGATCACTTCCCTAGTCTTGCTCACCACACTATTCCTGACACAGGCCAGGATGCTCTTGGCCTTCTTGACCACCTGGGCACACTGCTGGCTCACATTCAGCCAGCTATCAACCAACACCCCCAGGTCCTTCTCTGCCGGGCAGCTTTCCAGCCATTCTTCCCCAAGCCTGTAACGCTGCATGGGGTTGTTATGACCCAAGTGCAGGACTCGGCACTTGGCCTTGTTGAACTTCATACCATTGGCCTCAGCCCATTGATCCAGCCTGTCCAGATCTCTCTGTATTTAAGCTCATAACAGCTTGGTTGAAGGTCCTTTATTCCAGTATACCACAGGGTTACCCTGTCTCTCCTCCTTAATTCTAATAAGAGAGCTGTACTTCTTGTGATACTTGAGCATGCTGTGATACTTGATGTGATACTTGAACATGTCCCAAAGCCATGTTTCTGAACAGGAAGACAACTATTCCCATTGGGCTAAAATGGCATGAACTCTGGTGGTTTGGGTTTCCTCTTTAAGTGGTTTGGTTTCTTTTTTCCTTCCTGGGTGCTTCTGGAAGACACGCTAGAAGCAATTTGAATTTCAGAGTTCAGTGTTTGGAAGGAAAGTGTGTTAGTTTTTCTTAACTTTGAGTCAATACTCAGTTTAGGTTAAGCATGATAAAGCTAGCACCCAAAAATAAGGGAGACTTGCTTACAGACCTTGTACACAGTGGAAGACTGGAGGACCTGAGGTTTTTCAGACTGAGATCCCAGCCTCTTACACATGGGGAAGATAAAAATGAGGGGTAGATGAACAGTTTGATTCCCTAGTATGAATTAATTAATCCACACCGTGCTGAGCTGATGCAACGGGTGGTGGTGGGGAAGAGTATCCCCTCCTTAACGTTAAGTATAGTTTGTGGCCTGCTGCCTTGAGCCTGTCCTAGCTGCTTGCATGTTCTCAGAGTTGTTTTTAAGGAATAGTACTATGTGGGTTTTCATTTTCGGTGTTCATACTGGTTATCAGTAAATTTGGATCTCAGTTAAAGTGAAGTTATTTTTTTATAAAAGTATTCTTTTAAACAATTAAGTGTATTCTTTGGAAAGTAAAAATTCTAATAAAATTTAGATATAGAAAGTCATGACATACTGGCATTGATAAAAAATTTGACATTAATAGAAATAGTTCCTTTCGTCTGACTCATAATAATATTCAATGGGGTTTTTTCTTGTAATTTTTTTTTAATACAGTGCTTCTTGTACTGTAATTAGAAGTTAATTTAATTTTTATGCTTGTCCATTCTAGGTACAGAGATCCAGAAATAAGCAGTTACGCGAGCTGTTTCCAGATGGATTTAGCATTCATCATGCAGGAATGCTGCGGCAAGACAGAAGTTTGGTTGAAAACTTGTTTTCTAATGGACATATCAAAGTCCTAGTTTGTACAGCTACGCTCGCCTGGGGTGTCAATCTTCCTGCTCATGCTGTTGTTATTAAGGTAAGAGCTGCCATTAGTCTGCACATGGGTATCTGTCTTAAAAGAAACCTGTAAAGAAGCATAGCTAGCAAGATCTTTATTGTGGGTTTTGGGCCTGGAGGGGAAATGTCTGATTGACTTGAAATGTTATTTATATCTCATTAAACTGATTCTCTCCAGTGGGAGTCTAGTTTGTATAGTAAAGATTTAAATATATCAAAGATTATGAAAGGATTAGTTAAAGTACACTTCTGAAATCATGCTATATTTGCCTAATTTCAGTATTCAGCTCATCAGGATTATATTCATGTGTATTTATGTTAATTTTTATTAACTTTTCCTCAACCAGGGAACACAAATATATGCTGCAAAAAGAGGCTCCTTTGTTGACCTTGGAATTTTAGATGTCATGCAGATATTTGGTCGAGCTGGACGGCCTCAATTTGACAAATTCGGAGAAGGCATCATTATTACAACTCATGATAAACTCAGTCATTACCTGACTCTTCTTACTCAGCAGAATCCAATTGAAAGCCAGTTTCTTGAAAGCCTTGCGGACAACCTAAATGCAGAGGTAACCTTTGAATCATTTGGAGAAACTAGCAACCTTTAAGAGGTTAATATTATTTGAAACAAAAATGCAATATTGTCACACTTAAAATATCTGAAGTGGAAATTTTGTTTATTACTGGTGTGTATGTTTAAGAGGAATGAACTGTTACACGTGTGAAAAGGTTGGGGGCCTTTTACAAAAGGTAGTAGATATTAGAAGTAGTATGGAGGGTCACAATATCATTAAGATAAAACTATAGAAACACGTAGCATTTACCTTTTAATCAGAAGCACTTTATTAGAATTTACTAAGTGTTCTGCATGACTGCAAATTAAAATCCACAAAAAAAAAATTAAAGCATGTCTGTATATAAACAAACTTTCTTCACATGATTGACTGCAGTATAGGAAGAATATTGTACTTGGCTTGAACTCTTCTCTTTGCTCTGGTTTACAGTGGTAATCAGAACTGGTTTATTATAAATAGTAAGTTCCCAGTTTGCTTCAGTTTAAATCTTAAAATGCATTTTTTTTAAATGCTGTGGTGGTATTGAGAATACTGACCTCTGTCATATTGAAATATAATGACTTAAAAGCTGTCTGTTGTAATAACCAATCAAAAATGTGTATGTACACGCACAGGCACTTTTTACAAGGAACTCTCAGAAATTTAAATGTGCTTAAACAAAAGGAGAATACTGTTTTCCAAAGGCACCAGACATTTTTTCAGCAAAAGTAAAGGAGTTCAGCTAAACTGAAATGTCCAATGACATCTTAAAGCTGATTATCCCTTTCAAAGATGTGATGTTTATTCGGTCTATTAGGAACATTTTTGGTTCTTTAAGATGCTTCTTCTGTTTTATCTATATAGTTCTTACATGTATCTGTTTATTTTTATCTTTTCATCACTTTAAAGTCTTTGCATTATTCAGTCATAAATAATAATTCTAAAATGAAATTCTGGAAAGGAGCAGAAATTGATACAGTGACTTTTTAAAATGTAAAGGTTGGCTCCTTGATTCTTTACAAATGAACAAGTTTAATTATTCATGATTTTGGGGTTTGGTTTTTTTTTTCTTTTAAGGGGTCTCATTTATTCATTCCTGTTAACGGGAAAAATTTCTCCCCAAGTGCAGTCACACATAAGAAGCAGAATAAGGTTTAACTGTATTCCAAGTATTTCCACACACAAATGTGGGGGAATGAAAATACTGACACCTGTCTGCGCTCACAGCTACTCCTCTTTACCTCAAGGCTCTGGAGTGCTCTGGGTACAAGGAAGGAGAGAGAAATTGAACTTTCCCCAGATCATGAGACACAAATGTGATGAAAAGGAGCCATTTGCAATTTTCCCATCACTTTTTCTACCACAAAGGAGAGAGGGAAAATAAACAGAAAGCGTGCTAGCAATGGGCAGGTGTAGAGTTCTCAGGCACTTCCTTTTGGGAACATTTTTATATTCTTGGAGATAGACACCTGTGAATGTTCTTTAAGTGAAACTGGATGGATATTTGGTTCTTTAAAATTGGATAGTAGCAACTTACATGTTAGCAGTAGTAATTTAAATCCTGAAGTTGGTTTTGAAGGCCATGATTACCTGTAGTTACTGTTCAGTGCCCCAAGAAGTTGAGAGAGATCTGGTCTTGGGATACTGTGTACTTTTTACTACGAAAGAATCCAGCCAGATTTCATAGAAAAGCTTTCTTTTTCTTGAGAGTACATGAAGTAGACAAGGAAAAAAGAGTTGGATATTCTGTCCTTCACAGCAAAGGATTTTTTTTTTTACTTTTTTTATTTTAATATTAGAAATTTAGTCCTTCCATCTCACAGAAGGCCTTCAGGTCAGTGAAGAATTACAAAGACAATAGAATAATAAGCACCTGTTGTGAACTGGGTCAGAGAAGATCTCTATGATTGATGTACTGTGAAAAACAAATGGCATGGCTATATGCTACTGTTTTTTCAGGCTTGGTCTGTATTGCTCCAAATTATCTAGAAGGTGTGTGGATGTGCTGGTGTGCCCACCTGAATTATACCAGGAATCTCAAGTATTCCTTCCACAGAGCTCCAGCAGGAAAGCTAGCTTTTGTAGGGAAAATGCTTTCCTGATACCCTAAAAAATCTTGTTGGTTAGCTTCGCAAAAGAAAGTTTCAAAGGAGGCACAACAGCTCTCTATAATTAGCTGGAACTAGAAGTGAATAAGAGAAAGAAAAAGATAATTTGGGCCAATACCAGTACAAGAATCACCCTGCTCATAAGTAAGCTTGCCTGAAATACAAGATCTGGAACAGTCTGTCTTTTAGCAGTAGTGCAGATAAAAGAAGTGTAATTTTTTTCTATAGTGAAAATTTTGTAGTAAGTGATGGTATTTGTATGGAAGATGTGATTGCATACGAGGAAAAGATTTGACTTGATGAACCAGAAGTTTCAGTCCTATTTCTTTCTTCTCAGCTGAGAATGCTTAGTTAAGAAGTATGAGATGTAAGCTATTAATATTCAATATCTAATATTCTGCAGAGAGAGAGAGAGATTTTAATGGGTAGCATGTTATTCCTCTGATCTGAGCTGTAGTTCCAAAATACACAAATTTTCCAGCAAGGCCAGAAAACAGAGGTAATTGTTATATGCAAGCTTAAAGCAAAGGGTTTGGTTGGGGTTTTTTTCATTGGTTTGGGTTTTTTTGAGGGGACAAGTGAATTTACATTCATTGAACTTTTTATGCGGAGGAAAAAAATTTTAAAAATCCAAAAGTAATTCTATTTTCAGTATCAAAGAAAATATGTATTTGGTTATAGTTACACTTTAGGATTCTTCTCCTCTTCCTCCTTTTTCTTTTCCACTGTACAGATTTAAGTCCTAGGTGTTTATCTCATAGGAAGTATTTAGAATGCCTTAAGAAAATATTTATAATGTAGCAAATGCCTGCTTGTATAGAATCATAGAATCATTTAGGTTGGAAAAGATCTTTAAGATCATCAAGTCCAACTGTTAACCGAGCACTGCCAAAACCACCACTAAACCATGTCCCTCAGCACCACATCTACCCGTCTTTTAAATACCTCCAGGGATGGTGACTCCACCACTTCTCCGGGCAGCCTGTTCCAATGCTTGACAACACTTTCTGTAAAGAAATTTTTCCTATTATCCTATCTAAACCTCCCCTGACGCAACTTGAGGCAGTTTCCTCTTGTCCTATTGGTTGTAACTTGGGAGAAGAGACCAACCCCCCCACTCTCTACGCCCTCCTTTCAGGTAGTTGTAGAGAGCAATAAGGTCTCCCCTGAGCCTCCTTTTCTCCAGGCTAAACAATCCCAGTTCCCTCAGCTGCTCCTCATTAAGACTTGTTCTATATTTATGTATGTTACTGTACTAGATAGTAAATTAAGGTACCAAACTGCTGCTACTATTGACTTCGGGGCAGTTAGCACCAAAAAATAGTTGAAAGTGGAACAGACCTGGTTGATTGTTAGAATACAAAACAATTTTAATTTCTCCCAGGCTTGTGGTTGTAACAGCAGTTTTTAAAGGTAGTAATATCTTCTTTTTTTCTTTTTTTTTTTCTTTTTTCCACATTTAATAGTAAGTGCTCTACTAGCTTAGAAGTTGTTAAAAAAAAAAAGTCACTGAAGAGTTGGAAAGGTAAATATAGTTCTCTAATACCAGCTGAGTATGTCCAAATGGATACTTAATGAAGAGGGGAAAAAAGGTATCAAAAAGCAAGACATTCAAGGGAGAAAGGGCTCTATGAGCTTAGAATAGTAATGTCTACAGTAGTTATGAAGCACTAAAAATTGTCCAAAAGAAAAACAATGAGTTGCAGCAATTTTAGATAAGACTGACAGCAATAAACGCAATCTCTACTCGTGAAGTAGTACATTTTTACGTAAAAAGAGAAGGATTTTTTTGTCCAGGGAAGTATGTATTTCTGCTAAGTAGTTTCTTTTCAAATGTGTACACGTTACTGAAATTCTTTCTGGAAGTAGAGGAAATCTCAATAGACATTTAGTGACTTTTAACAGTAATTGAGTTTCCAAGTAGTTCTCTGAAAAATATTGCTAGTAAACACTGGAAAAATAATTTGGTTACATTGGAGGTGTAAAATTAAGAAGTTAATCCTCCTGCCTTATTAAAATAATAGAATGAAAGGAAAAAAAATAGTGGAATAGAACAATAATTCTGTTTCATAGGAGGTAGTCATCTAAACTTATCCAATCAAAGATACATAGGAAGTATGTGACATACAGTATAATAAAAACTACTTCTAAGTGCAGCACTTCTACCAAAGGATTTGGGGTTTAGGGAAAAGTGCAGAAAACTGGTAAATTAGTTTCAGCAGAACTATTTATTTTCAGATTTTATCTAATGGTAGTGTTATCTGGAAGGACCAGTGTGCTTATGGCTTTAAATTCCTGTAGATTCTTTGGCTGCAATACAGTTACAGCAGCTGTAAATGCAGTCAGAATTTTGTTAATCGCTGTGATAAATGGTTGTTAGTAAAAATAGCAATGGAAACTGCCAAAAAGTAGTAGAGGAATAAGGGCATGAAACCACCATTTTTTTGTCATCTGATATGTGTGATGTTACTTATCCGTCTGTCATGACATACAGGAAAAATTAGCACTTGCCAGATTACAGGAAATCAATACTATGAGAAGTTACAAGGAGCTATTCTGTTAGGGTTTTTTGAAAAGTAACTTCATAATTTCATTATAGTTGGAGTCAGTCTAAACTTCTATATACGCTGATTTGATCTAAGTTAGTGGAATCCTCTGAGGATACAAGTGTTTTAGAAATTCTTATGTTTATCTGGAGATGACCATTCCATAAGCTGCAGCATTCTGAAAAAAATAAATAAATTTTAAAATACATGCCATCGTATTGATCAGTAGATGGTCTTAGGAAGCACATTCAGTTTTGGTCATCTTTTATAGACACTGTCCTTTTGGCAGTAACAATAGCACTAGATGGAGACAAAATATATGTTTATTGACTGATTTGTTACAGAAATCTAGACAGTATGCTGATGATCACTGTCATCTTTGCCATAACAGAGGCTGTTGTAAGCACAAGGAAATCTGCACTAATATATAATAAAATGACATATTCTAGGAGCATAGTCTGCTTTTATTACAAGTCATTCAGGAAATCCAAACGCTTATGCTGTAATTGTAAAGAGAAACCAGTTAAAGGCCAGAAGCACTGCTGAATTGTTTGAATTCTTAATTTATTATAGACAGATCAGTAGCTGAAGGAAGAACTAGTAAAATGAAGGCAGCAGTTCAAAATATGGGAAGACTCCATGTTTCCGCAAGAATATGAAGTTACTTTTATATAGAACAGATCTCTTGGCAGAAATAGGTAGGTGGTAAGACTGAGGCAATGATTCAAATATTTGGGCTACTACCATATGTAATCCTAGCCACACAATCACTAAGTGGAATCTAGAGCCTTGAATTTTATACCTAGGCTTATGTGGTACAGGAAACAAAATTTGGGTAACAATGCAAAAAAAATAGCTTATTTTTAATTCCCATTTCAAAATTAGTTTTCTAGAAGCAGAAAATTTTCAGAGGATGGGCAAAGGAGTAGATCAGCTTCTATGAAAGGAACACATTAGTTTACCTGCACACTTCAGGTGAGAACAAAGACAAATGGGAGATTATATGACAGAGTTTTATAAAGTAATGAGTGACATAGCAAAAAAAAAAATGCATCTTTCCTGGGACAAGAACCAGGAAATATTGGCTGAGATGAGTCCGTGGCAGGTTCAGAAAACACAAAAGGATGCCAGCTGGGTGGTTAGACTATGGAACTCCTTTCCGCAGGGAGTTGTATCTAAAAGGTAGAGTAGTTCAAAAACTGTACAAAAATTGAATAAAAATGCATCAAAAGATATCAAATGCAAAGGCAGTACCGTTAACTAAAGACCTTGACATGCAATAGTTTAAGAATTGGGGAGAAGTTTATATGGTGCTTGCTTCTCATTGACACCTTCTGCCCTTCAGCATTTGCCTTTATCTAATCGGAGAGACAAAATCCTGGCCTTGATGTCCCAGGGCATTTGCTCTTAGGAAAGCTACAGAGTGGGAAAAGCTGAAATACACCTAACTTCATTGAGTTGACACCAAAATTAAGACTTTGAACATGTATTTCACCACCTCAATCCACTGAGAATTCTCTCCTGCAGATCTGGTTTGAGTTTTGGTTTGGGGTTGGTTTTTTTCCTTCTAAAAATGAGCAGAGGATGATCAACATAGGCATGGAGATGCCCTTTTCCTTTTCTGCTGAAGTTGCGCCACTGGGCATAATGAAATTTAAAAAGGAATAAAATAAACAGCTGGTTAGGGTGCTTAGTCGAGAGCAGCGAGTCCTGGGTCAGTTGACCAGCTGGCAAACAGAAAATACCTACGGCTGTATTTTCTGGAAATACAGGAAGAAAGATAAGATGTGGGGGATGTGGTTTAATTAGACCATAAACTTTAACTTATCTGGGAACTATCATCAATAGCTCATACAATGCAGGTCACCATTCCTTCCCTAATTGTTTCCACCTGATAGCGCCCTCCCTGACATCCACAGCTGGACCCCAGCTTGTTGCTGGGACAACTGCTTTCCCCAGAGAGCTTAGCAACTGAGAGGGTTTGCAGTGCCGGACAGTAGGTATACCTTCTCCAGGGGGTGTGCCTTTCCTCGTGTTTAATATGATTTTCATGCGAAGCCAGGAACATAAAAAGTGTTTAGTTTGGACAAACCTCTTCATCTTTTTTTTTGCCTTGAGAGAGTGGGCAACTATTGTGGTTCTCAGAAGAGACACAGAATTCCTTGAAAGCCCTTCCGAGAAAATCACTCGGGACCTGGGTGACCAAACAGCTAATCTTGGTATGGGGCAAAGTGTAGGCTGGGGGGAACTGAAGTTTTCTCCCTGGGTGGTCAGGGCTCTGGGACCTGACCTGGCCTGCATGAGACCAGCAACCTCATCTGTTCTCCCCTCACCTTCTTCTGCTGTGTGCAGGTGGTAGAGAAGTTATTGGGGTTAACAGATAATGCCAACTCTGATGTAGTTCAGTTGTACTTATAAATAGTCCTTTGGTCATGTGTGACTGGAGGAGATTTTGTCCCACTTGGGAAAATTCTTGTAGCATTCAGAAATTATTTCAAAAGCCGTACAGGAATAAGACCATAATCACTTCAGATGCTGAAACGGTAATTCAAAATACACCGGTTTCCAAAGCAAACAGAAAATTGCATATTAGGTTGTTAGAAAGATTCCTTGCTCTCTTACCTTAAAAACAAATATTCGAATAAATACAGAAACTTTTCGTCCATGTCATCTGACTCCATTATACAAATATAATAACAAACATTCTTGTGTAAAAAAATATAGTATACATTATATAATACATACAGTATATATTATCAGTAATATTTTTATTCCCTTTTCTAATCTGTATAGAAATATCAGAGAGAAAAACTTCAATTTTCAAAAAGTACCCCCGAATAGCCATGCTACCTATATCTGTTTACACTTTTTTTAAAATCAGAAGCACCTCCTCTGAAATACTGTTCAACTTGATAAAGTCTGTGGGATAGCATTTGTAAAAAAAAATTTTTAATGAAAATGCAGACTACTAAGCACATCACCCGGTGATGGTGACATCAGCCATTGAACAATTAGTTGAAAATTTGTGATGCTGATGATTTTTTTCATTTAAAATGACACAGTGAGTTGGATTAATATAGTACTCAAGTTTTCATTTTGTGAGTGCAACACAATTATTTGTGTTTCAACAGTTCGAGAAAAAAAGTGGTTTGTGATGACTGGTGCAATCAGACAACACATTGTCAACATAGTAAATATTTCTACTCATTGATTATTCCATCTGTAACTAAATACCTAATACATGGTTGAGGAAATGCTGGAAAATTTAGAACTTTTTTCTTTTATTTCAATAAAATATCACCTTGTCTATTTATTGATTTTATGAATAGTACATATCCTAGATCTTAACAGATGTCCTCTCCTAACTTTGTAAATAATTTTTTTCATAATTACTCTTAAGTGTTTGTATTAATAAGATAACTTTGTCATTCATACTGTTTTAACAAAGGTATATATTTTCAAACAATCCATAAGAACTTTACTTGAACACTAGATGGCAGCAAATATTTAGAAGTTGCAGGTTTTTTTTTCTTTGTCTCTGCATATTATTCGGTGAATGTTCGTTAAAGTTGGGGGAGGAAGGAAAGCACAGTAATAGATTTCAGTACGGAATCTGACACCCAACTGTATTGCATAATCATTTTTTTCCCTTAAGTTTTACTTCTAACTTATGAAAATAATTAATTTGTGAGTAATACAATCATATATTTGAACAAATGAGGCAAAAAAGTGGGGATTTTTTTGTTTCTTTTAATTGTCAGACCTCCCTGTCCTCGGTAATGAGGATTTTATGTTTTCGTGATTGTGAAAGTGGTTGTTTGGGGGAAAATGTTACTATTGGACTATGTTGTTATGCTATTTCAAGTCGTGTACTGAAAGATACGTGAATTGTGGAAAGAAATCAAATGCTGACATTAACCTGGGTAGCAAATTGAGTAATAATAACCTGTGGGCTGTATTAGATGTTTTCCCTGTAGCAGTCTATGAAGAACTGAATGTTTTTGTAGCTATATACTTTGAAACATAACGCAATGGGGCTTCCCCCGACGTCCTTACGCTGTTGAAGAACAAAATAACACTTAAAATAATGTGTGAGACAAAGGCTGGGGTTACTCCATGCTATTAGTCATTGATATCAACAAGGTTTTGCCGGATTTAAGTTATTTTAACTCAGGGCAGATTTCACTTACATTATTATTTTTTACTATATATTATGTTATTTCAAAAAGAATATCTGTATTATTATTAAGGTCTAGACGCTTAGATCTGAACATGCATATGAAATCATTTACAGTTACAGGGTTTTTTTATTTTTTGCCAAGTCATGTGGAACATTTGTATGAAATCCAAACACCCATAAAACAAAAATAACTTAAAAAATTTAGTAATGGATCACAAAAATTCACTAAGGGGGACTTTTGCTTGTTTTAAACAACCAGCAACAACCAAAAAATATTTGTTCATGGGACATGCAGGAAATATTAAATTCCCCTGGTAAAATCAGGTTAACTGGAATAAGCAGTCAAATGCTTCTCATTATCGTAACCAATACAAAATAGAGCTGAAGATGTCAAGTAAAAATGTGTCTGGTAAATAATTTGGTGATAAAACTATTGAATTAGCAAAAAAAAGTCAAAAAAGTCATCTAGCAAAAGAACTTTTGGTATACCTGATTTCACCTTGAAAAATAAATAAATATCTGTGTATATATGTACATATTACCTGTTCAATTTTGTTATGTTTTGATATAACAAAAATGTAGCAGGTACCAGTATGTTTGAATTGCCAGATAAAAAAGGAGAACACTGTAAAAACTGTGTATAAACAGATTGCCAAATATGAGGGCGTGCTGAAGAAAATCCTAAAGGTTGTTGGTATCAGTTGGTTTAGGACTTGAACCAGAAATCGCTTTTACATTGGTATGAAAAACTAATCTTTTAAATGTCGATTGTTTTTTTTAAAAGGCACTCTTAGTTAAATTACCCTGAGCATATTCGCTAAAGAATTATGTTGTTTTGTTTGTCTTTTTTTATAACAAGCTTGCTCAATATCATCTTTCAATTGTAAAAATCGTAAGTGGTGGAGGAAAGATCACGTGGTTCACTGTATCTATAATATCATGTCACAGAACATACCGTGTTATTAGATGTTCATAAGATGAAGATGTATAAATTGTTCAAGTTATTGTCCTATGATTATTTTTAAATAATTTAAGTTGGAAACATACTGACACTTTTCTTTCTGTTGCTAATGTTCCGAATTCTGTATGTTTTCAGTCAAATACTTATGTTCAGCTGTAACATATACATTTAATTTTGTCTCTTTTCCTACTTCCAGATTGCTCTTGGAACAGTAACTAACGTGGAAGAAGCAGTAAAGTGGATAAGTTACACTTATCTTTATGTACGGATGAGAGCAAATCCATTAGTATATGGCATCAGTCACAAAGCTTATCAGGTATAAAATGCATTTTAAAAAAATCTGTAACCTGTTCTGGGTCTCTAATCCTTCCCTGATGTGAGGATAAATATTTGCTATTTCTACTTACCTGACATCAGCAATTCTTTTAAAGTGCTTAGAAAAAGGAAGATATTTTCTGCAGCAGAGTATTTTTAACACTAAATTAAGAGGCCCCTTCTGTTCACATAAAAATACGTTTTAACTGGCCAAGTTATGCTCCAAAGGACAACAGTCATTCTTATCAGACAGTTACTGTAACTTAGCCTATTGTCAATGTTTCAGTATTGTAGGATAGATATAAATGATAAAATAAAGCATTCTTGAGTTGCTTGCTTTCCCCCTCACCCCGTCAGCTTTTGGTTTAGAATGTTTCAACCCATGACATCTTATAAATTATAAAATGATATTTTTAACTGGGTTATTTTTTTTTCTTTCTTGTGATTTAGTAATTATAAGATTTTTTTTATGCTTCATTTATTTTGAAATTTTTTTGGTTTATTTAGAATGTTCCATACAGTGACATAAATCAGAGCACAGTTATGTATGGTTTTTTTCAAGTTTAATTCATTATCTATAAATTTTAGGAAGTTGCAGATTGTCTAAATATTGTTCCTTTTTTGTGTGCAGCTGTTTATAAGCTATATTAACATAGTTTGGACACATGTAATGAGCCTAATGCAGGTGAAACTCTCACAAGTCTATGGTAACTGCAGTTTATTTCACATCTTGAATCTGTTTTGTGACTTCATAATTTGTCGTGATATTTGTAAGCAGCAGTTGTGTCAGTCATTGTAACATGTAGAGATATATGTCAGGAGATATTTTTTGATAGCTTTTGTGTCTGATAGTGGAAGCTGCGGTGGAAGTAGGTAGGCTATTGTTTAAGCAAGCTTCTGCAGACACCTTTAGACCTCTGGTCATCTCAAGTCTGTTTTCTATAAAAAGCCTTACAGTGCATTACCATATGTTAATATAACACTATATAACACAAATCACAAAGTAAATGAACAGCAAAAATTGCTTTGCTAGTAAGAAGAATGTTGTTGTCCTATTGCTATAAATTCCTTCTTTTTAGTTTTTTTGGTCAGGTATTTTCAACTAGTGTTATTAACAAATTTTAGATAAAAAGAAATGCAACTGTGCTGGTAGTAACTGGTGAAAAAAGGTAATAAAACACGAGCAAATATTTTTTATAAATTTAAAAAATCATGAACAAGAGTTGCTCTCCCTCCCCTTGCTTTTGTGTTTTTATTCAGCTGCTGAGAAAGAGGAGATTGCCAGCACTTGTCTTTTCCTGCCACTAACCTCCTTTCTACCCCATCTGATTTGATGTGCTAATAATAGACATTCCTATTTTTGTGTTAAGGCAGTAACAAATTATATCAATTTGAAGTGTTATCCATTCATGTAGGAGCAAACCCAATGCCAATCCCCTTATTTTCTAGATAAACCAGTTTTAAACTTCAAAGCTAATGTGTTATAGACAGTATACGCGTGGTATAGTGCCAGATGCGGGCATAACCACAGATTTACTCACTTAGGCCATTCCATTCCTTCTGTTCTGGTTATAGGTATCCAATTTTCGTAATTGGTATCTTATTGCTTCTTAGTAATGTTGCAGCGTGCCAATTTCTATCTTTGTTTTGGCTGACAGCCAACGTTACCCATTCAGAATCCATATATCTCCATAACCATCCTGGGTCACACTCTTCCCAGCTGTTCAGTGGGGCTGAGAAGATGCGAACTCGTTCTCCTTTCCCTTTCCACAGGCGCTCGCCACATCCAGTAATTACTTTAGGGTACAAAAGGACCAGACTGTCCACACAAAAGGGGTGTGTTGTACTGCACTGGGAGGCCGGGGCAAGCATGCACCTGCCATGCATCGACACATTCTGCACCCCACATGTTGCCTTTGGGATGGTTGTGTTCCCCACTTAGCCCGTTTCTGGGCTATGCTCAGGAGTAGGCTACTCCAGGCCCACTGCTTTGATTTGTGGCTTTGCAAGTTGTTTGCCAGAATTTGTCTTTTACTAAGTTGGGAAAATGGCCAAAATTTATGATGAGCCGCAAGAAGAAACAAAGAGTGGAAGGGAAAACTGGAGCAAATGTGAGTGTCATATTAGTGAAGCTTGTGATATGAATTACAGGCATTTTCTCATCCTTTTGCGGTTCCAGAGGTGGCTGGGTTTTTTTAAGGTAACCCCTTTGTTTTCTCCTCTTTTTGGTTCCACTATTTGGCGTTCCCACAGTTAAGCAAAGCTTTTTATCCCCATAAGCCGTATGTTTATGTTTGGAACATCTGTAAAAGTTAGAGATTGTCCCCAACACTTCTCTCTGTTAGCTAGGGAAAACAATGTGAATAATAATGTACTTTATCGTGCATTCTTAACTTTCCATATGCGTACTCCAGACCTGCTCAGTTTCTTGCTGTGGACATGCCAAGACTCATTTTTAAGAGCATGGCTTAAAGCTGTTCTAGGCTGGATCTTTTACTCTGTGGGATTTCTTATTATGCATCTTCAATAAGAAGGGTGCTAACCATGGATTCTCTAGACTGGAATATTGTTTCACAGCCTTTTCAAGTTGGTGACCTTTCCTTTAAAGTTAAAACCTTTGTATTTGTAAAAAATGTTAGTCTACTGTTACAGCTTCAGCTTTTTTGTATGTAAGGCAAAAGATTGGCAGGTAATTTGGGCTGCCAAAGGAGCAGGGAAGCGTTTTGATATTTTTTTATTTTTTCCCCCTCTTTAGTTTTAAGAAATGTTAAACATCTGGCATCCTGAATGCTTTTTTTTTTTTTTGACCACCTCTGCTCTGAAATCCGACCGCAATGCTTTACTTATTATTGAGAAAAGCGCTCTAGACCTTTGTCATCTTAGCTTTTGACTTGAAACTAAGGCAAGCCATAACTAAGGAAAAATAGCTTCAGAGTAACTGGCAAAGACAGGGAATATTAGGAACTAGTCTTGCAGCTGGTTTGTGGCGATGACTGTGTTCGTCTGCAGCTTCAGTGAACAGGAGGTGAAGCACTTCGGCACAAAGATGAAACTGAATCGTGGCCCAGGGAAAACCAGGGCAAACCAAGGCATAGCAATTCTTAAAGCCTGTTCCTTTTTGCAGTCTTGGTCAAACATCCCTGGTGCAGATTTACCAGGAGGGCTGGTATGACTTAGTCTGTAGGAAATCTGAACGATACAAGCCCTGAAATAAGAATGCTGCCTATGGACTAGAACAGAGTTTCAGTCTTTTCAAATTTGGTTACTAATCATTGCTTGTGTAATTAGAGCCATATCTCAGGTCCGTATACACCAGGGGGTTAACATGACTATGAATCCTTTTTCACCCATCCCTCTCGGTCTGAGTATCCCAGGTGCGTGATGTGGAACACACAGCTATACAGCAGTCCCACGGAGATGGGAGTTTTGCCCAGCCTTGTATGTACTAATGAGATAATGTACGTTAATGCTTGGACAAAACGTCCAAGTTCCTGAACTTTGATATGAATAGAAGTGGTGTTGGGCACAGCAAGCTCCTTGTGTGCTTTTAACATGAATGTTTATACAGGATGTCTATAACTCAATAATTACAATATCCCTGCTGACATACCCAAAGCTTTTGGGGACATTAGAGTTTTTTTGCTAGTAAAAATTTCAGCCATCCAATTTGAAGATTATTCTATTTGGGATGCAGTTAAAGCCATCCTCATGTCAGATACCGAGACAAAGTATATTTTGAGCCGTTTTCATAAATAAATTGGAGATACCATAAGATGGCATGTTTTTGTCAAGTGATACAGTAATAATAATTTATGAAGAATGTTATCATTACAGTTTCTTTCAAAAACTTCATTGTAAATTTATTTCTTAATCATCGTACTGTTTCATAAGTAATATTAGTCTACATTATATTGATAGGCTCGAAGCATTGTAAAAGAAATATTACTCTGATTATTTTGTCCCGTACAGGCAGTTTTTGGTGAATAATGTCAATGTAACTCATTAGTGAGATCTCAGGAAAAACTTGCCTTAATAACTGTACTTTCCTTTTATTTGATTTCTGGCTTTGTAGGACTGGGTTATCTCAATAAAATTATTTATTTAACACTCTTTTTTTCTTTTATACAAATAAATGTGTGTTTTTTGTGTCTAGATGGATCCAGGTCTAGAAAAGCACAGAGAACAATTGGTAATTGAAGTCGGCAGAAAACTGGACAAAGCCCGCATGATTCGCTTTGAAGAACGAACTGGCTTTTTTTCTTCAACAGATTTAGGCAGAACTGCCAGCCACTACTATATTAAATACAACACTATAGAGGTAAAATATGAGGTTCTATTTCTGGGGGTTTTTCCTTCTTTTTGAACCTATACCTAAAATAGTTGTAAGATATTACAGAATATGTAGCTGATTTGTCCAATATATTTTCAAATCATATTTACTGAAATGGGGAGAGAGGGAATAGAGAGGAAAAAGAAAGAAACTAAGTATAAAGCAATACTGAAAAATTAGACTTGGTGTGAAGTGAGATTTGAAATTTCTATAGTCTCTGCCTTCTTTTAGGTGGATTATAAGAAACATTTTGATACCAATGTGATACCAATGTGATATCAACAGTGTGCACAACCGTTGGTACATGATAGCACGTTCTAGTATAGAGTCCGGTAACAGAAAAGTTTTTCTGTATGAAAATCTTATCAAGTTGCCAACCTTAAACAACTTTTGGCACTGTAATCAGATTCTGTTGTAAATGTATAAGGAAGATGCATTTGTACTAAAGTTTGTAGTATTGGAAGCTTAATTTGATTTACACGTTCATCTTAAAACCTTTGTTTTGGAGGAAATAGGTCTTTTTCTTGAAGAAAAGCTGAAGACTCGGCATTAATAAATTTAACTATTTACTGTCACTTTGTATAATTAGTCTCAGAGAGTTTTTCACTCAAATACGTCCCAGACTTTTTTCAAAATGGCCATAGATTGCATGTCTCTCGATTTTGGGGTGCTTAAGTTTAGAGGGATTGTTTTTTCTGAAAGTGCCAAGAAGTCATTCTGGAAATTGTTCCTGTTTAAATTGCATCACTCTGGTCTTCCAATAACTTACATTTTAACCTTATATGCCTTTTAAAATCTTGGTTAATGTTTCTCTCTTTTATGCTATATGTATATTTTTATTTTCAGTGTTAAATCAATTCATTTTATTTTAATAGACTTTCAATGAATTGTTTGATGCTCATAAAACAGAAGGTGATATTCTTGCTATAGTATCGAAAGCTGAAGAATTTGAGCAGATAAAGGTAAAGTTGTATCCTTTCATACAAAGAATATGTCTTAAAACTAGATGCTTCTGTACTACTTACTCCATAAATAGTGTCTATAGACCCAAGGTTTGCTAAATATTAAGCACCATTATAAAATTATTTCTAAGTCAGCATAATTGCCAAGAACTATATATACTCTCACTCAAATTTATGGGTAGTTCAGCTTGAACTATAGTGCACATTTAATAACAAGTTATGGATCTTTGAGAATTCCTTTTAAATGCTTTTAAGAACTTTTCAGCTCCTCAGTTATTAACAGGTGAAGATAAGTGTCCATTGGAATGGTGCACCCAGGGATGAGAGAGATTTTCTGTTTAAGTTTAAACCATCATTAGGTGTCTCCCTGAACAATTTGCTTTCCCAGAAATGAGGCAGGACTCACTGAAGTTAACTCTGTGATATACCTCATGCAGGGAACAATATTAGATTAGCAGAATGATAAATTCTGATAAATTATTCTCAAATTTGAAATCTAGATAGTTGTAACAGATTTTGTTGTGCAGGCTAGACGATTACTGTACTGTCATAGTCTGTTGAATTCCAACCTCGCTTTTTGCCTCCTGTGTGGGTAGGACACAAGACAATGCATTGCAAGCCGGCATGAGCTTGTTTGCCCATGCTTCCATCTCGTAGAGGTGCGAGCCAGACTCCACAGGGTTTATTAGCTTGGGCTCATTGCCATTTTACCACAATTATACAACTTTCAGATCAGAGTTGGCTCTCATTCACCTGGCTCCGCGATCTGGCAGTGTGAATCCCTCACCATCTACATATTTACATATTTGCACACATTGTCTGAGTATTACCATCTCTTTATCTAATGGAGAAATTCTATTTTGCTGTAATCTCTTCTATTATAGAAGATAATAAGCAATGAGGTTTCACAGTGATACATGCAACGCTTTCCAAGCTAGAAGGGGATTTTTATGATAGTGATATTTCTTTGCTAGGTCTAAATTTAGCGTAATTGAATATTTAAAAGGAAAGCATATGGAAAATCTGATGTGATATGTTTCTATATTAGTAATAAAGTTAGTAGTGATGCTTCTTGACTACAGCATAGCTTTTCTAGTTCGCTTTCTCAGATTTGTATGGTGCATCAGTGCAACATCATTTACATTTTTTTTGTGATTCACTTGTTGTACAGCTCTGAATGTTAAAACTAGTAACTGATTTTCACAAGAATAACACAGGATTTACCCCTCTGTGTGATACACATTGTGACTTTTGTTAATATGAATCATGTCTCCATAATGCCTTTTAAAATTCTGTATCTTGAGATAGGTAAGTCACCATTAGCTGAAATACAGATCTGGATTTGACCTGTGCTGTGCTGTGCAAGAGCAGAAAAAAATTATCAAAAATGTTGTTGTAAGCAGAGCATAATATTCCCCTGACACTGGAGTCATCTGTGCTGGTTGTGTCCTTCATCTTTTTCTTTCCTGTAGGGCCCGTGGCTGAATAGTTGGGGATTTTAACCCAATTGTCTTAGGGTCTTTTTTATGTCAGGTAGTCAGGTCCAAATGAAAATTACTTTCAGCTGGTTCCCTGCAGGGACCAAACATTTACCCTCTTTAAATAAGTTTTACACTAACAGACTATCAGTAAATCAAAGAATATGTAGATTTATGCTGGTTTTGCCATGTAAGGGTCATCAGTTAGAATGTGAAATGTTATGCATTATTCAAACCATAGATATGAATATTTCTTTACTCATATTAAGACTTAATCTTATTAACAGTGAAAATTTTAATATCATGAATCATAGTACTTCACAGTTTTGAGTTAAAAATGTATTATGCCACATGCAAACTATGTAACTATAATGAGTACATTTAATGTTAATTCAAGATTGCCCTAATCCAGATGGACAGAGGTTTTACTCTGGTCAAATAAAAAATGAAATCTCATCAGATGAAGGATGGTAGGGTCAGAAGATTCAATTTTTGTGGCATATCAAATTTTTGTATGTCAATGGCAACCTTAATAGATGGTGATGAATGATAAAATGTAATTGTGTCACTATTAAGATAGTTTCAATTATGGTCTATTAGCAACATTGTGGAAGATGTGGTTTTGCTGCTTTTTTCTTCTTTTTTTTTTTCCTTTCCTTAAAACTAGAGACTCCATTTAAAAATAATGTAACTATGTTATAAGGAAAATTTGATTTCAGTGTAAAAAATTTTATCAAAGTGCTCTAGCCTCTTCATAATGTATAATTGTGTTTTAGGTAAGAGAAGAAGAAATAGAGGAGCTGGATACCTTACTGAATGATTTCTGTGAACTTCCTGCTCCAGGAGGTGTGGAAAACAATTATGGAAAAATAAATATCCTCCTTCAAACATATATTAGCAGAGGGGAGATGGACAGCTTCTCCCTTATTTCAGATTCTGCGTATGTTGCACAGGTAAAAATAGTATTTTTTACATATCTGTTGCTGTGTTCTGTTTTCATTCTCCCAAATGTTTACAATTATGTAAGCAGGCCTTGATCGGCAAAATTTTTTGTACATTTTTATGCAAATTGATTTGAAAATCAGAGCCTTGTGTGTGTGCACGTGTGGTATAATATTTAAGTAGAAAATACAAAAGCCTACGCGGGGAGACTATTGCATTTTTTATTAGTTATGAATGTCCTTTTTGTTCTTATTACCCCTGTAGTCTTTTTATATTTAGTAGTTCTAACTGTGATTACACAGAAATGTTATTCTTAACTTACTTGGTTTTCTTCTAAAACTGGAAAACTGTTGCAATCTGTTTTTATGTTTTGTTTACTTTTGTATTTCATTCTGCAAAACATAATTTGTCTTTTATTCGCATACCTTGGTTGACACAAGAAAGGTGTGCTTTTACAATTTTATTGCTAGACGTAATCATGCAAAGTTACATGTTAGTCTATATATTCATTTGTCAGCTTGATTTGACACCTGAATGGTTGATAGTTATACAGCATGTTCAGTTATTACACAGAATAATACGAAAACTGCAAGTCTGTGACACAGAACTGCTTGCTTACACAACTAGAGCCCATCTTAGAAAGAAAGGGGTGTTGCTTGAAAGTTTAGAATTCTGGATCCCGAAGAACTCGAAGTGACAAAATGCTCGTAGGCAATCCTAGATTTGCAACAATAATGAATGTGGAAAATAGATTATAAAGTTTTACCTTTTAGTCCATCCTATGTCTCTCTTTTTTAATTTTTTTTTTTTTTAACAGTCAGCAACATGTTGCATTGAATCATTTTTGTCTTATCCTTACAAAACTATTTTGGAAAGAATTGATTGTAAAATTGCATTTAGTTAGTGCTAAAGATGAGAGTTAAAGACTCAAAAGTATACATATTCTTCAGCAAGGATATGTATATTCAATACTAACACTTTCTTCAGAAGTGTTTACGTTTCATAGCATGTATGGGCATAAATGAGAAAATTCTGAAATCATTACGCACATCATAAAAATTGTGGTACTTGCACAGCAAGATCATTTTCAGTGTGATTCTTTTAATCTTTGCTTTCAAGACAATCGCTTTTATTTGTCTGTCTCAATTATAGCATTTTTAGTGAAGCAACATGGTCGTCTTCTCAGATCTTCATAAATTTTACATGTGGAACCAGTGCTGCAAATTGTGAATTTTTTTAATTGGATAGTGACTATTAAGAAAATCATTCATCCTTTCTAAGTAAAAGAAATGTGCTTCTTTAGTAACATATGCTTCCTATCATGACCAAATCATTTTCTATTTTTATTCCTGTTGGCATTGCAGAGCCAGTAGAGAATGAGTGTATTCTATTCAGTGAATCAAGAGCAGAATTACTAATCCAGGCATAGTACCGGTAGGCCAAAAAAAAAANACAGCTTGATAAGTTTATGAAAGGAATATCATAACTTACATTTTCGTTATAAGACTGATGTCATTCAAGCTTATGTTAATAATTGATTTTCCAAGTCCAAGGCAGATTTATACATTTTAGTTATACAATAGTATCAGAAAAATGTTAAAAAAAAGTCAGTACTGTTAAACTTCTGTGCAAATGTTGTGAAATTCAGAGTGAAATGGAATGCTATTATGGAAGCAAAACTGAAGTGAAAAATTAAAACTTGAATTTCCGTATAAACTGAGTTTGTAGGTATATATTATATGGGGGAGAAGGAGGAAGATATTAAGTACAGTAAGTGAATTTGTTTCAAAAGTGATTGAGATGCAATAAATTTAGAACTCACTAATGTTAGCATAACCGTGATCAAAATTCTATGGCAGACCTGCCACTACAACTTTAATTGGTTGCACATGTTTCTTTTTGTAATTTCTGTAGGCAATCATGAGGTAGTTCTGCCACTAGACAGTGATGGAAAAAATAAAGTTTTCAAGAATGTTTGAAATAAGTTTGAAAAGAAAAATCTATTGTTACGGTTTGTCAAAGATGAGTCTATGGGATCCTTTTCATTTTACAAAGAATACTTGAGAGAATTACAACATTTTTTCTTTTTTTTCACTCTCCAGAATGCAGCTCGTATTGTTCGAGCTCTTTTTGAGATTGCCCTTAGGAAACGTTGGCCTGCAATGACATATCGACTACTGAATCTCAGCAAAGTCATTGACAAGCGACTGTGGGGCTGGGTCAGCCCTTTGAGACAGTTCTCAGTGTTACCACCATCAGTCCTCTCGAAGTTGGAAGAGAAGAATCTCACTGTAGACAAGATGAAGGACATGAGGAAAGATGAAATAGGTGAGAAAACAGCAATGCTGATCTGCTTAAACTATTAGTAGTCAATGGGCAAGTTCGGACTAAATCCGAGCCATTCATTAATATACCCACTCTGGTCTGGAAGCCATGTAAACACATTAATATGGTATTATGGTCTGTCCAATAAAGATGGTTTATTCAGTCCCCACAGCTTGTAATATGGCACAGCTTTGAGGGTAAGGCTAGCCCATGTCCTGTCAACCCCAGAACACATGTGGAATGGAGATATATGTTGATATGTATTTACATATATGTGTATATATACATTTTTATGTTAACCTGTGCTTCTCTTCTTGCTCACATTACATAATACACTACTATAAAAGGCATCTGTTTATTTTTGCCCGTTGGCAAAATATGGCCTTTTTTTTTTTTTACTGAAATACTATTAACGTGAAAAAGAATAAAAGCAGATTATTATGTCCTATGTACTATCAATAAATGGCCTGCTTCTGAAACACTGCATTAATTTTCATTGAACGTGGAGAATTCATTGCCACTGGTGTCATTGCAGCAAAATCTTAATGGAATTTTTTTAAAGATTTGACACTTCGATAATGAGAAAATCCACAAGCCCACTGATAGATATAATGACAATTTCTAGTGTGTGTGTATAAACTGTTGTGTATAAACTGTCCACCAGCTGGTTGAGGTTGAAAAAAAAATTTGCTTGTGATGTTTTTATTTTTCTTATCTTAGTGTGTTTTTTCTTACTTGGGCTTTCTTTGCACCTGTTACCGCCAGGTTGTTGAGAAACAAACTGCCATTTTTTTAAATATAATTTTACAATAAAAATAAAATTCATAGTCACTGCTTTTTAGAGGTTATGACCTCTGACTTGATAGTTCTCTATTTGACAAGAGAACTACATTCCTCACAGGTTTGTTACATGCCTAATTTTGGTTGGAAAAAGTTGAATAAATATGTAAAAGCTTGCAGAATTAGAGGCTATATTTTTATTTAATAAGTCAAAATACTTTGAGAACATTTTAAAAGCTTACTTTAACTGTGTATTATAATATATAGTAATTTTAAATGTATTAAAAATATAATATTTAATTTGTAATGCTAGCATTATAGTGCTTTTCTATTCAGAAGCATTATAGCACTATTTTATTCAGATTTGTTAATTTGTTGTGTATTTGTGCAGTCTTTTTAATACTTAATATTCTTTTCCATTAATTGTGTTAGTGCTTTTTTTTTCTTTTTTTTTTTTTATGCTTCTTTCTCCCCATACCTGCCCTTGGAGAAGCTAGAAATTTTGTATTAAGATACAAAAACAGTTTTTCTTTCTTCACCGTAGTAGAACTAATATTGACAACGTGGAAATGTATCAATATATACCCATAAAATGTCTAGTTTTGCTTTATTATTAACTTAGCTTGAAAGTAGATGAGGCGGGATTTTACTGTGAAAATAGGTCATTGCTGACTATGTGTAGTGATATTTCATGTTCTTCAGCCTTATAAACATCAAAGCAAATTGATGTGTGCATCTCTATGAAGTACTGTTGCTTGGCATACTCCTTGCTGTCTGGCCTCTCTTTCCGACACCACGGGTGCGAAGGAAGCGCGTGCCTGGCAGCCACCTTATTTTTATCTGAATTCCAAGCCATGTCGAAATGAGAAAAGGCCTTGTTCTCTGACTCCGTAG
The DNA here is from genome assembly GCA_008711295.1 of Anarhynchus alexandrinus. NCBI lineage: Eukaryota > Metazoa > Chordata > Aves > Charadriiformes > Charadriidae > Anarhynchus > Anarhynchus alexandrinus. The sequence goes on from VUYV01000172.1 coordinate 686,222, forward strand.
GACTGGCTTCCGTCTTAGTGTTTCACCCTTTTTAAATGTTATTGTGATCTCGGAGGTAGAATAAAAAAGACAGGAGCTAGCTGGCTGACTCAGTCCATGGCTTAAGGACAGATAAAGGCATCAGATGGGTGACAGCTCTCCCAGTGAATGAAGAGTGTGTTGTGTGCACAGATCCCGGGTTCCAGTGTACCACAAATTGGTCAACACCAATCTATGCTCTATTGCCGTGTAACCATGGAGTTTCCAGAAAGCCAAGAAACCACTGTGTTATCCGAGATAAACACTTCTGTTTTTTCAGAATATAGATTGCAATCATGGAATAGCAAAATCTATTCTTCTTCTGTTACATATACCTATCTTCTCGAATAGTCAGCTTTTGTTCAGAAGGTTTTAATATTTCTTATATGCCATTGATAGTTTCTCATAATGTGACTATATTAAAAAAAAAAAAAGGGGGGGGGAGAGAGAAAGAGTTTTATAATATTTTACAGTAGTTGGGAGAGGAGCCTTATTTTCCCCTGGCAGATAAGTGTATAAAACCTCAGTGCTGTCCTGTACAAACACCTCACACACTTTGTATACAGAAAGTGATTTTTGGCATGAAAAAGTGTACTTGCCTACATAAGCTTATTGAGTCATATCTTTGGCTATTTCGCACCTACCTTTAATTTAACACGATTTCTGAAGTTTTACCTCTAATTGCAAAAGATAGTCACAGTGCAAATATGCTATAATACTGCATGTGTCACCAAATTGTACCAATATAAATGTTTTGGGTTTTAATAATCCACTTTCTGGAGGTGCACTTATTTTACCAACTGCAAATTAAAATTATTAAATACGTGTTCAAACTTTTGCATTGGAGATATGCTTCTTATGCATGATCACCATTCATTACTTCAGAGTACAGATAAACACCTGTGTGAGGCAAAATCTGCTGGTTTGTTAAGTAAAACCAAAGAGGGAAAGTCAGGATCAATATAAAAAAATTAGCAACTGCAAGGTGTTATGCTTCTAAATTTCATGCAATAGCAAGAAAAAGTTTGCATCACCTTTCACTTTGCACATAATGCAAATAATAGGATTTCTTCTTTTTTTTGTCTTTTTTTTTTTTTTAATGGGAAAGCGTGCACCAGAACCACATAACGATATCAGAAAATATCAGTAGCCATTTGTAAGGTAGCTTTTAACAGTGTGTACTTACGTCTATTACAATTAAAATTTAAAATATACTCCACATAATTGTATAAGCAATTTCAGTGAAAATGTGATAAATCAACTTCTTTCCCTAAATTAGCTAGAAGTTGCAATATTTATCAGGAAAAAAAGAAATCACTGCTACATACCTTGTTTTATATTTAAAACAAAGAGCAAGGGAACAGAGATTTCAGCTGTAAAATACAAGTAGGATTTTTTTTTAATTAATATAATCAATTTATTGCCTTAGTTACCATGACTATGATAGAAAATTAAACACATTGCGACATTTAGTTTTTCCTTTGTCTCAGTTACACACTGGTGTATTCTGAAAGACCAGAGCTGCTGTGAGATGTTTACTAGTTGTGTGCATTTTTAAGCTATTAACTACCTTTACTCAGTTTTATGAAAAGTGTTCTGTCTACTTGGAATCACTACACAGGAATTGCAGAAGTTCAAATGTGTGCCCTTCATTAAGTAAAAGGTCAGTAGTCATGCTTTAAAAAAGAACTATATGGCTTGGTAAGAGCTTGGTCAAAAAGTCAGTAAAGGAAAGGGAAGTGGCTTGACATAATATGTGTTCAGTGTGAATTCTTAATAGTTATTTTAACCCCTTAGTTATAGCCAACAAAGGGGTTAATACTGATTTTTCTAGGGTCTAAATTGCTAATTCAAGTTAAGTATTACAAAATATTCAGACATGCCGGGTCAGGAGAGTCAGACATTTACGCACCTAAGAGCAAAACAAGCAAGCAATAATACTCCTCTCTAAAAGCCTATTTGAAAGTCGGAGTTGTACTTTTTTTTCTGGAAATGCAAATTTGTTACACCTGATGTTTTCTTGGCAGGTCATATGCTGCATCATGTGAAGATTGGGTTAAAGGTAAAACAGTGTGTCCATCAAATTCCCTCCATCATAATGGAAGCAACAATTCAGCCAATTACCCGCACGGTGCTCCGAGTTCGGCTGAACATCGCTCCTGATTTCACGTGGAACGATCAGGTAAAAAAAAAAAAGTAGGTGGAGGAAGGACGGGAAGCATTAATTTAGCTTCAGTAAAGGACATGATCACAGAGAGTCCATAGCTGTTTGGATAAGGAAAAACATATTTATTTTAGCTAAAAAGCAAATTTGATAATAGGAATGGAATGACCTTTAAGACTTTCACAGAAAAAGGCACCCAAAGATCATCTTTTTATTTCCATTAATTGTTACGGGATTGTGCTGTTTATAACATGTTGAAGCAAGTGCTTATACTGAATATTAATAGTAGTTACACATAGATTTGAGTTATATACCCAAAAAGGAGAAGCAAGAAAAAGGGAGGCACAGATGGCGCTCTGAACTATGAATGAACGTCAAACGCAGAAAATAAAGCCCTGAAACAGTTCATGTATGCCAAGTTCTGCTGCTCTTTACGGCTTTACAAGTGTAGATTCACAACATCAGTGCCTTTTTATTCATCTTCATACTGGTAAACTGAGAAACGTTTGGAATTAGATTCATCTATATTTTATGGTGCAAATTTATATGAAAGGAGTTGTACTAGTTGCACGTTTAGATATACCCACACCCTTTAATTCAGAATCTGTTCATTAGAAATAGATTTAAGATAAATCTAAATGAAATACAAATGTCCACATGGGGGCATTGTATTGTTGCTGGTACTTCTGAAACTTTCTGCAGAGACAAGGCAAAGATACCTAAATGGGCAAGCATATTTTTCTTTTTTTTATGCTTAGGAGATTTACGCTTAAGATAAATTATTCTGAAAGGTGGATATTAAGTTACTGTTTTTTTATTAAAAAATAATTTTAAAATCCCATAGATTACAAATTTACCTTAATCACAAGTAAATTAGAGTTTTATTCCACAAACATTTAGATTATTTTATAGTTTATTTTCCCTGCCTAAAGGCCTTTTCTTTTCTATTGGAAGTTTCACCAAGTTAGCTTATGAATGGGAGATTAATGGTCAAAATATAGAAAGTTAGATTTTGTTTGCTACGTAGATTTATTTCAGAAATATTTGAATGGATTCCTGGCATGAATTATGGCATGAGTTATCTTCTGCTGCCTTATTTATGTGCAATACTTCAGAAGGCAAACAAGCATTACTTTTTAGGATTGAGACAAGTTTTTATTATTCAACCTTTCATCCACTTTACCTGTAATCTGTTAAAGACAAAAAAAACCCATGGCTGTTCTTCATATTAAGCTGTATCTTAATACAAATTAATTTCTTAATCTATTTTTAGATTTTTCTACAAAATCTAGATTCTTCTATATTGAAAAGGGGTCCACACAGAATTATACTCTCTTATTTGATTCTGAACTTCTAAAGTTATAGCAAAACTTTGGCAAAAATCTGTTTTCTGCTATGACCACTTGACACAGTTTTCCTAATGATTGCTTTGGAAACATTATGATGGTTTTATCAATTCAACTTATAGAGCTCTTTTTGTGTGAATTTGTATATTGGTACTCATTAAAACTTGGAAAACTTTTTTTTTCTTTTTTTTTCTTTTTGTAAAGTAGCTGTTGATTTTCTTATTTCTTCAGTGAGTGAAACTTCTATCACAGTAAATAAACAAAAAACTGTTAAATTTTAATAGTCTCTAAAAATTAATAACTGTCTTAAATTCAACCATTCACACTCCAAAACTACTTCTACATCATCACACAATATTTTAGCAAGCTATTCAGAAGAAGAATATATAAACTTATAGGTATAGCTGTAATTGGTACAAAACCATTCAAAGAATGGGAGTAGTCAAATAACATCAGAATATTAAAAATGTAAATACCATACTTAACTGAAACACCTTGCTTGGTTAACATTTCATGGTTTTCAGACTGTTGCTTTACCTGGATACTTAATTCTAGAATGATCTCATCACAAATTTTGCACTTGCCTTTACAAGAGAAAGAATATATGTTTCGGTAGTTGTGAGATATGACATCATCTTGATCTTTAATGGTTGCAGCTTTCAGTGCTGAGAGCCCTTAAGTTCAGTAAAAGCATGTGAGGCATATCCCAGTGGAAAATTCTTATTATATTGTTAAAAGCAAAGGACTATAAACATACCCAGACAGAGCAAGTAAGCTTTACTGCAGCCAGGAGGAGTCCAGCAGAAATACAGAATAATGCAACTAGTATTAATTAGCCGAGTCGTATATCAGACATGCAGTTTTAGGGCAATGGTTGCCCAAAATACAGGTATGTGTCAGTTCTTAAGAGCTCCCCAGAGCTTTTGAGAATCATTACTGGAGAGTGTGTTGCGTTGCCTGTTCCCGCATTGCCCTTGTTTCCCCATGCAGCTTTGTCACAGGACTCTCCAAAACTAAGATGCTGTTACAGTTGATAATAAAATTTCTGAGCTTTGAACTTTATCGCCTTCCTTAATTCTTCCATCCTCTTTTAAATTCTTCTAAACCCTGATGAAGTAATAGTCTTACTGCAGCTTTTCAAAATGTCACCTGCAGTGACCTGTCCCCTTTCAGTTTCACTGCTTCAGTTCCCAGTGAAGCTGCTGGTGAAATTCAAATGTAATGAAAACAAATGACGCTTTCTTTACTCTCCTTCTAGTTATCTATTGTGCAACTGTTTTAAAAAAGAAACAAAAGCACCTTAGTTCTATTCTTAGTACATATTTTTGTCTTCAAAAGCCGGTACAGACTGTTTTCAACACATACACAATAATGAATTATGCTGAAAATAATGTGTGCTGTGTGAATCAATACCAGATTCCTGTAGCATTAAAATTGCCATTAGAAGCAACTATGCATTTTGTGGGTTTTTCGTCTATTAACTAGAGCTTAGGAATAATTCCAGCTTTTTTTTTTCATCTTCATACTGGTTTCGTGCCTTATCACAGTCCTCATCAGAAACATCAAAAAAATCTATGTTCATTTAATAGTATGTTTTCCGTACTCCTTTACTATGCATTTTTCTTCTTTTCCTAGATATTTAAGTAAAATGCTTGCAGAAGTGATTTATTCTGACAAAGAAACAAAAATTCTTAACTGAGCGTCCTACCTAGCTACGATTTGTGTCTGGCATTGCAAAATAAGGTACACAACAAAGCAAACAAAAATCTAGGATGGAATAAAGTGTTGCCAGATGGCATGGGAATCAAGGGACAGCTCTGTTAATGTTCTTCTCACTTCACCTGTAGCAATGACCACATCTACAGCCTTCTGCATCCACTTACTGTATCTTTGTAGAGGAGAAGGGAAGAGGGAGAGGAGGAGAGAGGAATGTCACAATTCAGTGTCCAGTTTTTCCTGAGAGCATGTTTTTGACTGAAAAATGAGCAGTGGATAGCAAAAGACAATCCTCTATACAGAATCTGAAGACAGAAGTACAAGGAGGGAAAAGGAGGAGTCATCCTTTTCTAGGAGCCTAGAGGAAACCTTGGGAGTTCAGTCTTATTTATAAAGAGCTGAAGCACTAGCTTCAGTTGCATTTATATCATGTCCATTTATATTATATGTACCTTAAGCAAACTCTTATTGAAACATAATCTTTAAGCAGACTAATCTAATTAGAAATGTTATATTGCTCTTGCCTCTGATTTCTATATTTCTGTATTCCTTTGTAAGCCTACATCATTTAGAAATATATCTGATATACCCAGCAAATCTAGAGAAGCTCATGACAACTATAACAAAGCTATCTTTTCTACTCTTAAAGGTACATGGCACTGTTGGAGAGCCCTGGTGGATTTGGGTAGAAGACCCTACTAATGATCACATTTATCATTCAGAGTACTTCATCATTCAAAAAAAACAGGTAATGGCTTTTATTCAGAATCTCATAGCAAGACAAAAATAAAGTTAGTGAGATGAGGATTTGTAAGGTCAAACAGTATTTTAACCTAAGCAGATTTCCAAATCAGTAGCACAGCTTTCAGTTTTAGATGTATGTGATAAGCTTGGACTTCCACAAAGATGTTTTCTAATCTCAGATGTCCCTTTTTCTCCTCCTCCTTTGGTGAGACAGTTATTTCCAGGTGAAAAAAGAAAGACTGTAATGGTTTTGTCTGTTAAAGAAAAAGATGAAGAGCAAGCCTTATTTTTATCTCTTGAAGTCCGTGGAAGCAAAATCTATTCCCAGTGGTGAAATTTTCTATAAAGATATGAACATTTTGCACATGCAATTGCACACATACTTCATTGCTTTGTGTTGGTAATGCTTATGGAAGTGAGGCAAACTATGATTTTTCAACTTACTGATTTGTCTGTGCAGTAATTATTATCTACACATTTGCATTAGGTCATTACTAAAGAACCTCAACTGCTGGTGTTCACAATCCCAATTTTTGAACCTCTCCCTTCTCAATATTACATTCGAGCTGTGTCTGATAGATGGCTAGGAGCAGAGGCTGTATGTATCATAAATTTTCAACATTTGATTCTTCCAGAGAGACATCCACCCCACACAGGTAACTTCAAATTTGATCCTTTTTTTTTACTTCATCTTGTTTATACTGATTTTCCTTATAATAGTGCAATAATTCTCTTAACTTCTGCTTCGTCATAGAAAAGTATATGTAATTTCACTTTGTGATATATTTTATTATTGAGACCATTTCTCCATTAACTTTAAAGCTCTCTAAAGTTTTAAATTCCTGGTCAAAAAGCAGCTCATTTCATCTCAACGTAGTACCAGCCTTTTAGTTACTCCAGGTTCTCTATAAACCATAGGAAAATTGAAACTGTCATATAAAACTAAGCAATTGTCTGTATTACAGTATGTCTTATCTTGGTGCTTGTAAGCATTACAGTTCTTCTGGGTTGGTTCAAAGTAATCTTGGAGTGGATGGTTGTGTTATAAATGGCATTCAGCAAAGAAAAAACAAACACAGTTAAAATTTTGAAAATAGGAAACCTTTTGCTATTTTTACTCAAATAAATTCGTCATAGCAAGCACAGTTACAGTACTGAACACCGCATTTCAACTTAGCACTGCTGATCAAGTCATGGCCTTCCCCTCCCCCTCCTTTTTTAACACTTGGCACAGAAGCATATGTTTGTGTTTTGCTTCTTTTTTTCTGGATACATAAATTGCTTTATACATTCATTGTGCCTGATGTCATTGTAAAACCTTTCCACTGTAATTACATTTGGCTCATCTAGCAGTCTGTGAAGTGAGTGCCTTCAGAAACACTCAGTTCTCATACGGTGTTGTCCTTTGGCATGCATAAATTCACATGTGTTTGTGAAGTGTTTAGCTATTGTTATACTGTACCTACGCTGTCTGGAAAAGCATGTGTAACCTTTTTATCTAATTGACTGATCACTGACTACTATTCAGAAGAAACAGAAAGATATTTACACATCACCAGTTATGGAGCCTCTAGGATTTATGGTAATTGATTTCAATTCCCATCTGGTTCCCACTCAACAATGAAGTACGTAGAGGCCCTGCTAGGCAAAAAACCTTCTTTCTCCTCAACAGAGCCCAAGAAATCACAGTTTCAGTGGGAATGATAAAACAGCCATAAGGTATCAGTGAAAAGCATGTGAAGAATATTAGGCATCATTGCCTCAGTAGATTTTATGACTCCCATATCATACCTTAATGTGAAGCACCCTGAAAAGACAATGAGACGTCCAGCCACAAAAAAAAAAAAAAAAACCAAACCAAACTTCAAAGCAAGCATCTGCATAGCAGAATCACTGCAGTCTCCTTAATTTGGTAGGATTCCAAATCCAATCTGGTTATATATATCATCTTCCAAATTCCACAATCTCTAATTGTTTGGATAGCAGATGCCCTCAAGATATATTGAGATTCATATATTGAAAGGCTGTTTGTTTATTTATTAAGATTATGTCTTTAATTACATGTTTAAAGGATTAGATGCAAAATTTAGTTGTACTCGTCTGATTTGTATTACTCCAACAACTTAGAAACTCCAAAGAATCCTTCCTTCTTAAATAGATTTTTGCCTTGAATCTGAAATATACAGACTATGCTGTCCTCCGACTCTGCATTCAGTTATCATAAGAAGATGGGCATGCATATAATCTAATACAGTGGGTTTAGAGCTTACTACAACTGGGTAAAAAGGAAACAGCTTTTAAGAAAAAGATTAATTTATGCAAATGGCTGGTTCACAGCTATCAGAATACTAACAACAGTACTTCCAGAAATACTTCAGAGCTATAAAATCAACTTTTCATTGTTCCTCGTCGAAGTTAACAATGACCCAAATGCGGACTCTATGTCATATGAGATATTAAGTAAAACAATTTCCAATGTAAGTTGTTTTCCACTAAAGTATTGGTTAATATCTTTATCTTCATAATAAACTATGTTATGTCATGGCATCTCCTGTCACTCACTTATGATTATTTTGTGTTTTTAGAGCTTCTAGATCTTCAGCCTTTGCCTATCACAGCCTTGGGACATCGGGAATATGAAGTCCTGTACAAATTCACACACTTCAACCCTATCCAGACCCAGATATTTCATACACTTTATCACACAGACTGTAATGTTCTTCTTGGAGCACCTACAGGTTCTGGAAAAACTGTTGCAGCTGAATTAGCCATCTTTAGAGTTTTTAACAAGTATCCTACATCAAAGGTTTGTAAAATAGGTTTACTAGAATCATTTTGTTTAGGCATGTTTTCAGCAATACAAAAGCCTAGAAAAAGACTATGGCAAACTGAATTTTGCTTTCTCCAATTTATACCTGTCTGGATACAAAATGATACTGCGTTATGTACGTTATGCTTTTATTTCAACTTTATACATTAATCAGTGTACAACTAGTGTTAAATCTAAAAAAAAATCACATACAGGCATGCTAGATTTCCTTTTCTATACTTACCTGCATTTCCTGCTTTAATCTCCTTCTACTAGCAGTAGTACTGTTTCATAGCTATTAGTTTCCCTCCATGTGAATACAACTAGACCAGTCTCTCTCTTATTTAAACAAACAAATTGCAATTAATTAGTAGAAGCCAATTTTCTGTTCCAACTTGCCCCTGTGTTTTGTTTCTTATAACAAACTGTCTAAAAGCTGAACAACTCAGCTTTTGGGGGTTTTGTTTTCAAAGTGAATATATATATGCATCTTGACTTAGTCATCTTGACTTAGTTAATCACATTTTAGCTGTAAAGTCTTTGGAAAAGGTATTTGTATCTGACTTTGAGATTTAACCAGAGAATAACCTTTGAAATTAACAGAAATAATGTTCATAAATCCCTTATGCATCTTTGAAATTTCAGTATTTTCATGTAATTTGTTAGTCCAAGCGAGGTAAACAAGACACTCACACATTTTCGGCTTATCTATTAGACTCATGAAATAGCCGGTTCTCAAAGGAATATATCTTCTAGGTTTTAATAAAGCTGAAAACCTGGCTACTTTAAAGAATATATGTGAATTCTTCATGTAGCAGTTTCTTCATGTGCAAAAGCTTCAGACTATTTAACCATAAATCTGTAAATAAATATTGTTTCTACATGTCAAAGTATTCCCCCCTGCACAGCAGGCTTCTTTGAGGAAAATATTGTGACATTTTGCTTAAAACAACCAGCTTTTTAATTTAATTGGTCATGTTTTAATAATTTAATGATATAACTAGAAATCAGGTAAGATACTGCTTCCTGAAAATTCTGAATATTTCTGTTCTAGAATGTTAGCTTGCAGATTTTATAGTCCTGGCAAAAAAATGGCGTTACTTATATAAGTGGGTTTTGATATTAAATGGTGCGATAAATACTTCCATTTCAATAAATTATTCTTTCTCTTTCTTAATTTATTTGCTTGTTAATGGCTCGGGAAATAGCAGTATTTTCAAGTGTTAAGTCTATTTTAAATATAATCCTGTTGTAGGTCATTTAAGGAAATCAGACCTTAATCATTTTATAGATAATGAGTATGTTCAAATCTCACAAGTATTAAATAATTCTTTTTCCCTTGTAGGTACACTTTATTAAAGGTTTCTTGATTAACTTCTGGTTTTGTGACTTTTCTTTTGCAGGCAGTGTATATTGCACCCTTAAAAGCACTCGTTCGTGAAAGAATTGAGGACTGGAAAGTTAGGATTGAAGAAAAACTTGGTAAAAAGTATGTTTCTCCTTACCTAATAAAAGAAATGAGAAGCAAAAAAACAGTCCATCAAGTATGAATAAAATCTACAGAATACTTCTGAGTATTTCAAAATAGGTTTTGATTGTATATTATTCTTCAAATTCCTAATACTTAAACAACAAAAAAATGCTATGAATCGTCATTTTAGTGATAGCAAAATCAAAACTAAAAAAGGAATACACTTTGATACCCAGCTATTTTCATTCTCATTACTTGCCAGTATAACAAATATGAAGCTCAGGTTTATCTCTGCAGTATCCTTTGAAATTGAAATTCCAATCCAAAATAAGCTTTCTTTAGAAACCTTAGCTATAAGGAACTCATAGGAGTTGCATGAACTGTATACTAGTATTCATATATTGTCCTAAAGGAATATTTGTATATTTATATTTATATGAATATATAAATTAGATATACTTTTATTCCTTGGTAACAATTTCTTGCTGATCTTCTCAGGTGTTGGAATTTAACTATTAATTTATGACATAGGTATATCAGTTATGTTGATGCTTTCCAAAATTATACTTCCTTGAGTTAAAAATTATATCTGTAGGATGCATTATTTAGGGCCTTTTCCTTTCCTATATATAGATATATAGCCTTTTTCTTAAGTTAAAGGATTCAATAGAAAGCGGTGCTACTCTGTGAACATGAAATTACCAGTGAGATTCCTGCTATTATCATAGTAGTGACTTATTAATTGGCAATTAATTTTTTTTGCTAGTTTAATGGCCTGTGAGGATAAATTATTTGCCTCATAATCTTAAAATATTTTCAGGTAATACTTCCTTTTTGTAATTTACTCTGTTGTTTGTCACTGAAATTTTAAACAGAAGATACACATTACTTTGAGGAATTTTTATTAGATGTTCAACTGGATGTAGAATGTATCACAGAAATGTCAAAAATCAATTATATTCAGTCTAGAATGACGGATCATCTCAAATGCTGTTTATAGAACTTGAAAGGATAATAAGGCAAACAATAGGAAAAACTCTGCTAATCTTCCCAAAAAATGACCTCAGGACAATTTCTGCTCCAGTCTTAATGGAACTTCACCAACAAATGCAGATACACTACAATTTAGCCTCGTTATTCAAACCAGAGATCTATACAGAACAGCAGGCAGCAACTTGGTAGCTTTCTAGAAAGCTTTCATCCTGGCTATGGCAGGATGTTATGATTCACATTATAAACTACTAATATTCTTATTTTATCTTCATTTTGAAAAGTTAACCATAGATGGTTTGGGACTCATATTCACCCTCTTCTTTTTATATGGTTTTGTTAAGGAATAGTATTTAGTGTTTATATGGTATTTGCTAGAAAAACAGACACAGGTTTATTTACTTAAAACAGTTTTGAAAAATCTGTTAGAAGTATTTGACCAGAAACAAAATGACTTTGTTTAATTTTGTTTCTCCTCTCTTTTAAGAGTTAATGTTTAGGAGTTAATATTTGAACACTGAGATGTTCTAAAGCTTTGTAAAGCCAAGCCACTGTCTGTCTCGATTACAGGGTTGTAGAGTTGACAGGAGATGTGACTCCTGATATGAGAGCTATTGCCCAAGCTGACCTGATTGTTACTACCCCAGAGAAGTGGGATGGTGTCAGCAGAAGCTGGCAGAACAGAAGCTATGTTCAGAAAGTTTCCATTCTTATCATAGATGAGATCCATCTGCTAGGTGAGCGCGTTTTGTTGTTTTTAATCAGAATTGTTGCTAAATTTGAAGAAGTGTGCTGGTACTTATGATGTGAATATACTTTTTGACACCCGAACCTTTTCTTTTCTCTGTTTTTCAATGGACTTTTTGTTTGCCAGGGGATGAGAGAGGCCCGGTATTGGAAGTCATTGTGTCTCGAACAAACTTCATCTCATCTCACACAGAGAAGCCTGTAAGAGTAGTTGGTTTATCCACTGCTTTAGCAAATGCCAGAGACCTGGCTGACTGGCTAAATATTAATCAGGTATGAAAAACGTTTCAGAAGATGGATATATACTTGTGCTGCAGAAAAGCAAAATAGCAATTTATAAGAGAATTCAAGGTTAAACTTGAAAAAAATGTTTTCTTGTAGATGGGTCTGTTCAACTTCCGACCGTCAGTACGCCCAGTTCCTCTGGAGGTGCACATTCAGGGCTTCCCTGGCCAGCATTACTGTCCTCGCATGGCTAGCATGAACAAACCTGCATTTCAGGGTAAGCAACAAGCTCCCAGACCTTTTCCTTCTTTCTGTAAAAGAAAGAAAGACTTTGAGCACTTTACACAGTTCATTTGCAGCACATTTACAACATGTGTTACTGTATGTACTCTTGGCATGTAGAGGGGGAATCTGCTCTGCTAATGGCCCAAAGCTATTTGTCTGAAACATAAAGTGTGCTGCAAATGCAACATGTAACAGTGGAATGTAATGTATTTAGTGCAGAAGAATAAAATTAGTGCTAATGAAGGGGAAATAAAACGTGTTTTCTCTTAGTGTTTGACACCATAAAGAAACATTTGTGTAAAAATATTTGAAATTTACAAAGTAATAAAACCATTCATATTATTAATCTGCTGAGGTATTTTCATATGGACCACTGTATGTAAGCATTAAAAAAATTGTGAACAGAAGTTGCAAGTCAGGGTAACCTCCTATAATTCTAGTTTCAAAGCAATAACCATAAAATTCAGAATTTGTAGTGCATCCAGATATGCTTCTGTTTTCAATTTTTTATTCTTAACAAAGCTGGCAAGCAGGATAGATTTAAGAAAAACTCTCATATTTTATTTGAACATGTTTTGTTTTGGTTACATAAGGAATATTTATTATATCAATTAAAAATAACCTCCAAAATAAATTTTGTCATGTGAACTGCTGTTGATTGTGAGGTGACATTTGTGAGGTGACTTTTTAGCTGCTTTAATTAGCCTTATGACAGAAGCAAAGTATTGATTGTGGACTAGAGACCAATCTTGACAGCTCAGATTATTTACACCTCCACAAGAGCATTGTACAAAAACACTAATGAACAATAAATCTGTCTTGGGCTGTTCTACCACACCTGTTCCTGAAGCAACAAAAATCCATTAGATGCTGGGCTTTTAAAATATATAGATATATTGGCATATATAGTTGTAAGGTAGAAATACACATGAATTATCCTGTTTCAATAATTTCACAACTGTACAGTGTGTATATGCAGGAGCACATGCTGGGTAGTATTCATGAACTGGGGAACAATATGTGATGGTGAATAGTATGAAATAGTTTTCAGAAATTAACAATGCATAAATTTAATTGCTAGAATGAGAATCGCATGAGAAAACACAGATGGATTTATAAGAGATTTAGAGAGAGTATTTGAAATTCTACGTACACCTGTTTATACTTCTAGAGCTTGTTGATGTTAGAAAATCTGTAGACGTATGATTTATTGAGGGCTTTTTTCCCCACTTGTTTTGCATGGTACAGTCAAGGTTATTTTAGCATTTCCATGGCAATACTTATTCCTGAGACCATAAAAATTTTGCTGCAACCTGAAACTTTTCAAACATGGACTGAGCAAGAAAATGCTTTTTTAAAGAGTCCTAAAACGTAATTGGTTTAAATATATCAGACTGATAAGTAAACAACAGAAACAAAGTTCTTTTGTACCATAATGCCCACTTTCACAACAGCTATTGAAAAGTTACTTTCTATCTTTTTTACTTGTTCTGGTTTTGGTAGATTGAAGTGATCCTTTGCAGGCAGACAGGAACTTATGCAGTCTGAGCTCTGGCTCAGGCAGAAAGCAAGTTTTGAACCTTGATGGCACTTAGCCTGAGACAACATATCCTAATAGGGTAGAAAAAACATAACATACTTAATAGGCTGAGATAGAGAAATTCACAAGCTTTGAAATCTAGATAGCTTGTTCAGGTTTTGGGGGGTTTTGGTGGGGGGTTTTTTACTAACAGCTTCTCTTAATTTGCTTACGATGATCACTGAGGTAGCAGGGCAAATTAAATCAGACTTAGTTAAGCATAGTTATATGATCTTAGATTCAGAGGTGGTATATGTTCACTTCAATTGTATCTATCCGGCAGAACAGAGACTATGTGTACATACCTGTACACATACCTCATCTGCAGAGGTATATCAGCTGCCTAGGTTTCACAAAGAGAAACTCTAATTTTTTACATTAAAGGGCCTGATTCTCAAGTTCTGTTTTCCTCAACAGCAATTCGGAGTCATTCTCCAGCCAAGCCTGTTCTTATATTTGTGTCATCCAGACGTCAGACAAGGCTTACTGCCTTAGATCTGATAGCTTTCCTAGCCACCGAGGATGATCCCAAACAATGGCTGAAGATGGATGAAAGAGAGGTAGAATCAATTTACCTGCATTATTTGTTCTTTGCTTCTATTTAATTGATGTTTGCTTGAAAAGAAAATACATCTAAAAGAAAAGAGTCATTTGAGGGTAGATCTTGAAACAACTATGCATATGCTAAATTTCAATATGTATTCAAACTAGTGCCAGCATTAAAACTATATAAGCATCTTTGCAAGATCGGAACTTTAGAAGACAAACTCTTTTATCTTTGTTTTTCCTGCATATCTATTATTAATGCTAGTTCCATTGTCCCAGACAACATATATCACATGGTACAAGTCTTTGATACAAAGATAAGACAAAGAATAAAAGAAAGAAGACTAGTGTTCTCCAAAGTTTACAGCTGGAAATCTGTGACATGTAGACGTTGAGCTGGAATTTAAACCAAATCTCTTTCAGTGTTTTAGGAGCAAAATCATCCTTCTCATAGGATAACTCTATGTATAGAGGGTTATGTATATTCATATATATCTGTGTGTGTATGTACATATGTATATACATGTGTCTATCTATGTTCATACATATATATAAAAAAATATACTGCAGACCCAACCATTTTAAGAATGGTTCAGTCTTGCGTATCAATGAAATAAATCAATGTTATTAAAAAAAAAATAAGATAGCTTCTCCCGATATCTTTGTTATAAGAACATGAAGATGACAAAATCAAACACTCGGATGTTAAGCAGTGCTGGAGTAAAGGTTTCATTTTTTATTCTTTATCAAGCAATATAATCTTTAATTACATTTTCTTGTATTGTTTCTCAAAAAATCCTTCTTCCATTTATTGCAAAACATGAATGATGGTCAAATAATAAACAACCATTCAACATCCTCTTTTATCTGCGTTCTTCAAAACGTATACTAGATTTTATTTACTGCACTCGGTTTGGCACCTGCTCTGAATACAGAATTATTTATTTCCTTCTGGACTAATGGTCTTGATTATAGCGTGTTACTGCTTCAAAACAATTTTTTTGGTTGATATTCAGATTTCCTAGATTTTGGAAGTTAGCTTTCTGTAATGGTTGCAGACCTTCTGCATGGGAATTTCCATGATAATATAGGGCGAAAATGCAGGAAAATGCATGACTTATAAATACAAGATCCAAATTTAATATTGTATGACTATTTATATATCAACAGTTGTATGAATAGTTATACAATTGTGTACTAAAAATTATATGCCAAAAAGTATAGATTTCTTGATGAGATTATTTGATTTTGTTGGCTCTTTGCAAAAAAATAAAGTGTGATTTTTCTGAGATAAAGCATAACATCTGTATCCTTCCTCTTCTGGATGGATTTTAAAAGAGAAAATGGATGTCTTGGCTGATAAACTACTAGTACTAAAACATGTCTCAATTTGATGCTGCTTTTCTAACTGTATAACCTCTATTTAATGTTTCCTTGAGCATAACAGAAACATTTCATATCAAAATTATTACTGCATAGTAGAGTAGTCTAGTACCTTGTGCTAGTTTGCTGTGGTAATCTTGCCTACAATTAGAATATGCAACATGCATCTTGCCCTAAATGACTTGCATTAATATTAATAGCTTCCTCGTAGCCTGTGAGCCGCTACTATCCTGAAAAGAACTGTAACTGTACCTTCTTCTTTTGCTGGAAAAGGGTTTTCTATTAGGAGTCTTTGAATTTCATATGTTTCAGAAGGTTTTGAAAGAGGAACCAACAAGGACAAGCAGACTTTGCATTTATTAGTTTAATAACATTTGCATATGATTTGTATTTGAATTAATAAGCTGACTGTTTGGTGCATAAGACCTAACAAGTTACTCAGTTCTGATTACATAAATATAAAAGACTGAGGATTAAGTCCTAAGTTGGTTATATCTTACCACTATTATGCAGAACACAATTGTGTTTGAAGTACCCACAATTTCAAGTGGACATTTCTTTAGATAATTATGGGAGCAGTTTGTAGTTTTGTGTTTTAAATAAGCATGATTAGCCTGAGTTTCATTTGACATTGAAGCAAAGGACAAAGCTATAGTAGTGCTACATATATAGCATATGTACTGCTTAATTCTTTATCCATAGTAATTTTTTTTTTTTATTCAAGAATTCTAACTTCAAGTTATGTTAAACTCAGGCTTGGACTAAGTGAAATAGACAAAATTCTCTCTGTACTGCTATAGCATTTTTAAGTATTAAAAGTAGAACTAGAGAATACTTGCTTCATAGTAGGTATTCCCTACTTTATAGACGGTATTCTCTGTCTTAAACACTTGCCCAAATATTTCAAGTGTTTCTCAATTCCATGCGGGATAAAAATGAACCAGTTAGAAGAAATAAGTTGTTGTTGCCTTTAAACAACATTTTCTGTTGCCTGTCAGTTTTTCACGTTTGTTTTTTGCCAACCAGTGTTCCTTTAGGGGAACTTACAGACAAATGACTTTATTTTCAAAATATTTGTAATTGTTAATTGTGAAGTATGTTGAGATATAGAGATTTTTCATAAATGGGTGTATACAAAGTTTACAAGCTTTATAACAGGCCTTGGCATTTTTCTTCATTCAGCCTTATTTGTATGATGCTAATTTTGGCTGACATAAGATTCCTTTGAGAACTCATTGGTTAGTTTTGTTTAATAGTGTAATTGGTTTTGCTACATGATGGCCAAATGTTAGTCTGTGTTTATGTTAGCTTCCCAGTGGATAGACTTCATAAAGCTTCTTAAAATGCTGTAAACAATGCCATCCATAATAACATCTGGAAGACCGATACTGAGGTAGACACAGATTTTTACAGCCATTAAAAGTGATTTTTCTCTGTTACCCTGCAAGGCAGCTTTTCTGTGTTGGTAACAGAGAGATTCAGACCTTGTGGGGGCAGGACTGGAGTAGGGGAGAGACCAATACTGGATTTTTGTTACCATCATCTTAGGTTTCCTCATCTTCTCTGTAGAGATTCTCCCTGAATTGGGGGTGCCAAACCAGGCTCTCATTTGCAGCGTGTGAAGGGTTCTGTTCACAAAACTCCAGATTGCTTGTCTTCACAGCCCTCTTAGGTAACAGGCAAATCCACCCCCACTTCTGCCACCCAACTCCAAGTATCAAATTCAGACAGTATTTCAATCAGTTATATTTCAAAGGACATGAACTTGTCTGAGGCTTCTGGAATACATATTTGTATGTATAAATGACATACAGAAACAACCCTTCAACTGTTACCACCAAACTAGACAACATCATACCTGGATCATGGAGGAATCATACAAGATGTTCTTTCCCTCAAAGGAGTCAGTAGTCTAACAGGTGCAACTGAATTATAGAGGAGAAGGAATTTTGTTCTACATCCATCATATATTACAGGCAGCTCCATTCAGTTTTGGAGATGGTTTTCCTGGATGCTTTCCTTGAATTTCATGTCCGATATACAGTTTCCTGCTCATACCCTATAGTATTCAGAAAGTTGAAAGGTATTTAGAAAGTTGAGACAGCAGTCAGTCTTCATAAGATTGAACAGTACTTGATGAAAATTGCTGTTTCTAATACTGATAAGTTTTCCAGTTCTATTGGACCTGTTGTTGCACAACAATAGATCTGTTTGATAGATTCTATCCAGCTAAGTTTCGGGCTATGTGCATGCTTTTTATGACGAAATGTCCCCTCAAATACCTCATGTCTAGTTTAGCCTGAGCAAGGAGAGCCCCGATGATGTTGAAATACCCTGCTTACTGAGATTTGTAGCCAATACTTCAAAGCTCATCCCTACATTTGCCAATTGCTATCCATAGCACATGCAGAAGTTCTTCAGGATTTAAGCAGGACTGCCACAGTTTGTGCAGACTATGAGTGGGCAGTCTCTTGAAGAAAAAAGAATAATTACCTATCTTAGAGCCTTAGAGGTGGGTTTTTTTCTTGTTCTGTAAGGTGCATTGTCCATACACATTCCAAAATGAGCTCTCTATCCCTCGTACAATTTGCAGTCCCAACACAGAGTTTATTTTTTGCCGGAGTGAAGAAGCAGCTGAAGCTGCTTTCCTTGCCATTTGCAGTAGCCATCAGTAGACAGTAGACAGTAGACATCACTCTGTTCCCAGTGGACATCACTTCAGTAGACATCACTCTGTAAAGATTGTCCTAGTTATGAGGCACAGGTGCATCATGACAGAAATGTGAATAGGCAGTGCATCTCAAATAAAAGACTGCCCCTGAAAATTGAATAATTGAAAAAATTCTTTTTATTGTTCATCGATGCCAATGTGCAAATGAAAAAAGAAAACCTTATGGTTATCCTGCTTTTTTGTATAATCATGAGATGATTTTTAAATATATACTTTCTAGCTAAAACTCTAATTTGGAGCTCTCAGCCAGGACTGTCATGTTCAAGCTTGTGACCCATTACTTATCTCATTAAAAGGGACAACAGCTCAGATTATCCTTTTGGAAACAGACAGTGCCACCAGTTTGTGGTGGTAAGCTTGGGTAAGATCAGTTATACTGTTCTACATTAGGAGCTGACTAAAGAGGAACAAGTCCTTCTTTCAGAAATTGCATCTACATCTGTGGTGGCGGCAGATGTTGCAATCATTTTACAACATAATTTATTAGAATCAAGTTTTCAGTTTATTTATTTTTCTCTAATGTTTTTACTGCTTTTTGTTTTTAACCTAAAACAAAAGTACAAAGTAGTACTTATTGTTTATTGTTTGAAGTTAGAATGCAGTTCTCACCAGCAAACAAGCAGGGTGTTTTCTTATTTGGGTTATTTTCTTTTTTAAGAAATTTATTCCCTGGCCAGATACTTGGATTTTTATTTTTTTTAATGTATTTACAGTGCAAGGACTGAGAAGAAATGTACCCATGTACACAATTTTAACTTTAACCGCAATGATTTTTGCTTTCTGCTTTGTGCATCATTTTACCATCTGCATCTTGTTAAGACTGTTCTTTATGAAACCTCTAGAAATAACTAAAATCCTTTAGCACAAACATACCTACTGTAACATTCAATAGCATCCATGCCAGGCAATAGCCAGCTCCCACTGAATTCAAGGGCACTTGAATGAAGGGCATTCATTGACTCCAAAGGAATGAATCAGGCCCATACTAATTTTGCGATTTTAGAGATGTGAGTGTGTAAAAATGTGTGGGCAAATTATGGATTTGTGTATGTGTTCGTACACTATGTGGAAATATGCATAGATATATGTATGAAAGTGAATTAAGTTTTACCATATAGTTCTGGTTTGCATTGCTAAAAAAAACCCCAAACAAACAAGACAAAACCCCAATAAAGCATCCCAAGAATTGTTGGAAAAATGAAAGACGACTTTTCCTTCTCTAACCTTTAAATCAAATGACCTATTATCTCCATGTTATTGTTCTGAGGTAATGCTGTGCTATAAAACAGGAATAGAAGAATCTGGTCTGTGTCATGAATAGGTATATTGCTGTCTTTTAGATGAGATTTTTAGTGTTAAATGTGTATGTTTTAATAATATATCTCAACTGTTTCAACTATATTTTTAAATGTTTCTGGAATAATCTTATCTGAGGTGTTTTAGGCATCTTGTTTTGTGTAGGAGAGTTCTGGAGTATAAGTCAACTCTTCATCAAAAATAATTTTACAAGATGACTTTTTTTTCTGCCTTTAAAGATCAGGAGGGTACCCAAGAA
The DNA here is from genome assembly GCA_008711295.1 of Anarhynchus alexandrinus. Taxonomy (NCBI): domain Eukaryota; kingdom Metazoa; phylum Chordata; class Aves; order Charadriiformes; family Charadriidae; genus Anarhynchus; species Anarhynchus alexandrinus. Next base: position 706,531 of record VUYV01000172.1, read on the forward strand.
TGATTTCTAAGTGTTTCACTCATTATAAAAGTTCAGCTTCCTTCTACAAGATGTTGTTTTTATGACACAAAAGTGTGTCATAAAAAATTAACATTTAGTTATAACAAGGAGATGTTTTTATTTCACTTAACATCTGTAGCAGATGTGAAATATGTAATTATTTTTGTAAAAGACTTCATAACTTTCACGATTCTTTTGTTTGGCACATCTTTCTTCTATTGGGCATTTTAGACAATTGATAAGCATTATTCAGTGGCATATGGTCTGAGTCTGACGTGCTTTGAAAAGAGTACAGAGTACTAATAATGAGGATTCTGTGAAAATGGGAAAACCAGCACAACAGATATGCTTTGAGAAAGTATGGGTTTTTAGCATCTTGAAACAATATATCACACTCAAAGGGACAGAATTGGGCTGCACAATCTGTTAGCTCATTCTTGTCCAATCTGGTCTCCTCCTTTCTTTTGGAGCCAGCATTGTCATCAACTTGCTGAATTATACTCTGACTGGAATGTATTTCAGGCACAGGGTAATGTATCTACTTAAATGGAATCCTATCTTTCTGCAAAAGCTTTTTAAGTATAATAAATTTAAAATATAAAAAAAGTTCTATTAGCTTAAAGTAAATGGTTCAACAGTTTACATATGTGCAGGAACAAAGAAAATGACTACTTACTAGTTTGAGAAAAATCAAGCTTGTTCAGAGATTAGAATATAAAAGGTAGAAATAAACTTTTTTTTTTGTGTGTGTAATAAATATTTTGCAATGCTACTAGACTCCCAAATTGGGTTTCAAAGGTTTGGTATTAAAAGGTGGATTACTGATCAACCTGATTTTAGGAAAGCACAGGAGGTATTTTTGTTTGTTCATCAAAAAATGTGTGAAGGATAGCAAAACCTTTTCTGCATGGGCCCAATCCTGCCTGTCTTGGAGTCCAGGGAAAAATCCCTCCTTGCATCACGTTCCCTGCATTGATGTTGTACGGGGTTTTTTTATGCCAGTACCATGTATATTTCCTTATATTATTTTTAATACACTTTTTCTGTTCTTAAGATAAAATGTATTTTCTTTACCCTTTTATGAGTTAACATTACAGTTGTTTTCAGAAAGATAAACAGTAATGAAGTTACAACAATGCAGAAACATTAGATTTGTTTTATAGTCACGATGCTGTGTCTGTTTCTGGTTAATGAACCTATTAATTGTGCCATTATTTCTTAATAGAAAGTGATAATATTCTTACACTACACTGACATAAGAGAGTTATATTTTTAAATAAATTGTCATGAGAATTTTAAGCCTTGGATTGTGCCTATGGGTAAAATAGTTGTGTTTATTGCATTGATTTATGTGAAAGTAAGGGGTCAGCTAAAAATGACTAGGATTCCCTGCTGCTAAAATGACAGGATAGTAGTACATGCGCCAGCTCTCCTGCTAAGGGTTCTTTAGTTTTCCTGTGGTAAATTACACTGCTTTGCAGGTATGACTAACAGCACCACAGGCCACCGCTGTAATACAAGTCAGAGGGAAAAAAAAATAACCACCACTGATTGTAAAAGCAAGAAGAACATCTTTGAATAAATTCCCAACAGTGTGAATTTAGGATGTTTGATGCTGGCAACTACATGGCAAAAAGGTTTAGCTCAGGTTTTGCACTGAAAATAACTAACACTGTAAAACTGCGTGTGCTGAAGGAGCAGTCTAATCGCTACAGACTAATCCAAATCAGCTAATTTGACCCCTGCACTCTTCTAGAGGAAAAGGGAGTTTCGATTCATTATTCTCCCAATACCAAATTCTGCTCATGTGAATAATGACATAAATGTCATTGGAACTGGCTTGTTTCCTTACACTGAAGACATAACTATCATAAGATGATGATTCTTGATGGGGAGGAGAAAAATTAATTCAGCAATACAGTACCTTTTATCAATTTTTGAATGCAGAAATTGAGTAAAATGTAAATGCATTTTTTTTTGTTTATTTTCCTGATATTTATCAGTGCCGTTTTCTACTTTTCATCTTAATTCCCTGTCAAATGTATACATATAACTACTATTTTGCAAAGTGTCTATCTAAGCATAAGGAGCCTGTGCAGTGCTAGTACCACTTCATAAATCCATAACACAAAAAGCATTAACAGGTTCAAAAATATGTTTAGTAATGTATGTTGAGGTTCATAATTGTAGAGAAAACAGTACACAGGTTCTCATTTTATCGAGCTACTTTTTTGTCTTAGAAGAAAAAATCTTTAAGATGGGTCATAATTCATGTTGTCTGCACTGCAGTCACATGTCTACATGTTGACTAGAGAAATCAAAGGTTTACTGATTGTATCTAGATAGATAAACTTTATCCTTTAACATATCCTCCTTTCATTCAGTTCTTTACTCTCTTCTACTTGTCCACCCCTCTTCTTGTTTCCCTTTCCTAAATAGACTTATCTGCTCTTCACTTCTCAGTTCATTGTTTTTTTCTTTCTTCTTCCTTTCCGTTCCTTTCAGTGTTTTATAGTCCCTTTCACTCCTTTCTTCTGTAAGCATCCTTTTCTTTTCTACATGCCAGCTCAGTTTATACAAAAAAACCTTCCATGTCTTATAACATAGGAAATGCTCAGAAACATTCAGGCAACTGCGTTGTGAGGGAAAATAAAGTTTAGGAGCTTCCATTGACAGATCAAATTGATTGGACGAAGCCAAAACTTGAACAATATTTTTTTCAATCAGGTTCTCTGTTACTTCCATCAGTTCTGGTTCTGTTAGTCAATACTACTTCAACAAATAGACTTTTAAAAATGCTTTGTAATTTGCCCTTCCTGACAAAATTTATTAATTTACAAAATCTATGTTGTTTCATTGGGTTTTTTTTAAATCCTGAATACGGACTGTTATATTCTCTGGCTTTTTTGTACCTTTTAAGGATTTTTTTTATAATAGTAGTGACATATGTTACTTGGGTTTAGATATGTGAATAATTTTATTAACATTAAGGTCTGAGAATTATAATACCCAGGAAACTTTTAGAGAAGGTTACAGTTCTGAACATCAGAAGTGCAGCACCTCCTAAGTGGAAATGAAGATATAACTGCATCCATGCAGGTATCGTATCTCAGTACTTTGAGATACTCAGTCCTAGATGAGACTGAATACTCAATTCAAATTCTTCAGTTACCCTGAGTAATTTGTTCTGCACTACTACTTTTTCCTCTAACCTTGCCTATACCTCCTAGGTTAAATGTTGCTGCCCATAAGTATGCAATATCATCATGCCACTGCTGGTGGCACCAGGAAACCACCAATAAGGGATGAGGTTTGAAAGTTCCTGGCTATAATTATATTAAAATCACATAAAATAATAAATGGCCTTAGAAATAAAACAGCAGAAGGAATATTGAGGGGTAAAATCACTTAACAAGACAGAAGTTATAAAGCTCGTTTGTTATTAGTGAGGGGCTTTTCACAGAGGTCATCTACAGAAATAAATAAGCTTATTATGGAATTTACTACTTGAAAACATAGGCAAGAAATATAGTTAAAATGATGGTAGTTAAAATGATTCCAAGTAGTTGTTGAAATGAGATTTGAAAAAATAGCAATAGTAAAAAAAATAGCTTTTTGTCTGGACTTCTGAAATTTTTAAATGAAGACACTTATTGTATGTTGGGTTTCACAAACGGGTTTAAGTCCATAAATTACAAACTCACTCTCAAAAAAAAATTTCAAATTAATTTGCATTTCAGCATGGGAATAGGAAACTTTTTTGATTAATAATAATTGCAGAATTATCAAACTGAAGAACTGTGTCTGTCTTTTCATAGGCATTAGAGACCACCAAATGTATTTTTCATGACTGTTATTATGGTACTGATTGCAGGGATTTGATATGTTTTTATACCAGTTCTAACCCCTTTGATACTAGGGATTGCATTAAACAAACACAGAGCAGAATGCACAGCATTTGCCAGACCTGTCAAGATATTTTCAGCATTTTCATTTCCTTATCCGCACTACTTACTGTGTCAATAGTCATGTGCATTTTGTATTCCCCCCCATCATTAATATAGTATTTGATTTTTTTAGACTAAAACCAGACTGTTTGGAAACTGAAGACTGTGTTTTCCTGTTTGTGTAAACAGCACTGAGCAAATTATCCTTGCTTTAAAAAAAAACAAAACAAAAAACCCAAACAAAACAAAAAAACAACGCTAAAGGTTTAACATTTCTAAGTAATCTGTTTTAAAATGTGCAACTATTCTTTCTGTTACAGATGAATGACATTATAGTGACAGTTAGAGATTCAAATCTGAAGCTGACACTTGCTTTTGGAATAGGCATGCACCATGCGGGTCTGCACGAAAGAGACAGGAAAACTGTGGAAGAATTGTTTGTGAACTGCAAAATCCAGGTACATTTGTTCTTTGAATCCTGCCGTAATGAGTTTTACATGGAATTTTAAAAGTTGGCTTTTTGTTACATATACCTCATTAATCTTTCTTTCTGTTTTAGGTTCTTATTGCCACAAGCACATTAGCTTGGGGTGTAAATTTTCCAGCTCATTTAGTAATTGTTAAAGGAACAGAATACTATGATGGAAAAACAAGGCGTTACGTGGATTATCCCATTACAGGTACTCACATAAATTATGAAAATGCTCATATGCTGAAATGTATTTCAAGCATATGCAAATGATCTGAATTATTTAGTAACTGATCACTGAAAATACCTAATTTGGGTAGAGACTAAGAGTGCTAAGAAAAGGGTTTCTTCGTGTAATGCAAGTTGTAAGAGAACTCTTAAGATTTTATGTAATAATGAAAATGTTGCTGTTTTGTAAATCTTTTTTTCACGCTAGATTCCTTTAATGTGTATCATCCAAAATAGACATTAAGCAATTAAAATGACAATATAAAGTCATATTTAGCTACCTAGTTAATTGTATAAAAGGAAGTTTTCATGCCTGCAAATAATTTTTTTCATTTTTGAAATGTTTTTAAATAGGAACAGATTTCTAACAATAAACTTAGCCATGGTTTGAAATGCAACAGTTGAATCACACATGTATGAGAACATAAAATTTATACATAGTCACTGGACAGTAAACAAAAAACCTTAACTATTCCAGTATCTTCCGTGATGTAAGTGACACTTCAAGTAAATGATACTTCAAAAATAAGCAGCTAAATTAAATATTTGAAATTCCGGTTTGATATAGACTTTTATTGCTTTTTGGCTCCAGTAAACTCCACTTTTCATAAACTGTTCTGCAGTGTTTTCAACAAGCTTAAGAAAGTGAACCATGGAAGAACTTTTCAGAGTTCAGAGAGGGAGAGTATTTGTCTGGATGGTACTAAGCTTGAAGAATGAGGACAAGCTAAATTTATTCCAGGTTTCCTGTTCTATTTTCCCTTTCTCTTTTCACAAGAGAAAGTTTATGATTAAATAATCCTATACTATGCCAGAGATGTATACACCAAAGGATAATCTAAATGTTATTTGTAATGTAAGTGGAGAGCTTGCATCTTTCTAACCACGCGCTGTCTTTTCAGCAAGAGAAGCTTACTAATGAAAAAAAGCTCAAACTGAAAATATTACAGCGGTTACTTCTCCAAGTAACCCATCACAGAGCTTAATTTAGTGGTTAGTGCGCTGCAGGAAACTTGGGATCAATTTCCAGACCAACTTTCTTGTTCAAAGATTCTGGTATGACCTGGGAGCTTAGCCATGCACGCTTGCATTTTGTGACAGACTTAGGCTGAGGTAAATTTAGTACAAACAGTCTTTGCAGAGAAGTAGTATCTCGCTCGTCCCGACTGGAAGAATAGTGACGACTGACTTGATTACTGAATGGGGAACAGTGATGAGGAAAGAAATCAACCAAAGTGTTAAATTTTATGTTGAATCTGTGGGACTGTCAGAGAGAAGTAATACAGAAAATAATATATTCAGAAGAAATCAGAAACTAAATAAGCATTGAAGACTTACTATGCTGTTTTAGAAATCTGTTGTACAAGTACTCACAAAGGCTTTAGGGAATGCTTATACTTTCACTCGTTATTGCCTTTTCTCATTCAGGTGGCTCCGACATTGGGGATTGTTCAATTCTTGAATTTTCAATAAGACTTGGGGGAGGGAGGGGGCGGATGGAATACCACCATCTGTGATGGATGCATTTAGATTTTGTTGTCTGCACTGCAACAGAAAATGCAGATTCCTTACTTTATGAAGAAACATGTGGTGTGGTTTGCTTAGAGCATTTTTATTTTTAACTTTCTAGAGAATATTTATGCATCTGGAAGTTCTGTGGATAGGTAGTACAGTTTTGCAGCAGCAATAAAATGAAAATGTAATGAGTTTCTTTCTGAAATACTTCCAAAACTTCACAGTACTGTCTTTAATGCTGCCCTCAAGTTATGCCTTCACTGTTGTGTCATGGTATAACTTGGCTTCTTCCTGTTGAAGTTACCTTTCTCTATCAGGGATGCATTTGGCTCCAAGGAAGCAGCTGAGGGCAGAATGAATCATTCTGGAGTGTTCAGTAATTTCAAAATTTCACTTCTTTGAGTGAAGTCAGAGGTTTTGGGGAGGGCCTTTTCTCAGTTACCAGACATTTAGTCAGCCAGTTGGATCATATTTAACACTTCAGGAGTTTAGTCCAGTGATTAAAAGCAGCCAAGCAACATATAGTCAGTAAAGAAAATATTGGTTTTGGATAATTACGTAGTGGAAATTGGCAAAAATAATTTCCTGACACTTTTTGGTAAGTCCATTTCCTATATGGTATTATGCACAATTTAATTCACCACACTAGAATAGCAAGAAGTTGTTTCATCACCCTCGTGCACATACCTATTCAGAAACATCATTTTCAAACTAGTTTCATTTTACATTTTCATGTCACCCCTAAAATAACAAAAGGAATAAACCAATAAAAAACATCTCTATGTAGCTCGTGGGTACATAAATGAAAATGTGTTACTAAAAACTGTTTTTCATCATTGGGCTGTTTCTCCTATCATTGTCTGTTGCTGTATGCCATTCTACACCCTCTAGCTTTTCCTTCCCCTGCTGACTATTGGGCCAAAAGCTTCTTGATTCTGAAGCCAAAGAAATTGCTTTTCAAAATGCCAGGTACTGCAAGACGCATGTTGTGGATGTATGATAGACTTCATGGAGAACACACAAAATGAAAAAAGTTTAAAATAAAGATGTAAAACTTACTTATTAATTGCTTTCCATTGTTTCTTCAAAGTTAAATAGCAGTTGGAGGCACTAAAAAGGAATCAGAGCTCTGTTGAGCAAGACACAAAACAACCTATGCAGATGCACTTCTCCAATTATGAGAAGACGCAAACAGATGATAAGCATACGTATCTTGGTGGCCAGGTAGCAAGTTGAGCTTGTTCTGTATAAACTAGTATTTTCAGTGCTTATAGAAATCATTAACTAGTATTTGCAAGTAATGATGTGTAGGCAGAGTAGTAGAGGTAAGCTTTTACTCTACCTGCTTTTAAATTTTTATATTGTGATCTGATATAGGGACAACATATGATACGAAACCATTTCTACTCCAGTGCTAATAACTAGTGTAACTTGTCCTGAAGTTTGAGTGGTAAAGATCATAGCTTTAAGTAATTAGAATTTGCCTTTACCTTTTTTCCTCTAAAATATTCAAAACCTAGGAAATCATACATAGCAGAAAAGCTTATACAAGGAACTTCTATTATTGTGTAGTCAAATACTTGAAAATTAGGAAATAATAGACAGTTGCCATTGTAGGCTTCATGAGTTCTCTTACTCATCATCTTCAATTGCATATGATCAAACGAGGGATAGATGTGGAATGGAAGGAGAGTAGAGGAAATTTATATTAGATGTAAGCTTGGATTCTATTGCAGTGGGTGGTCTTCAAGTATGCAGGAAGATAGTCTCTGCCAGAAAGAAGTTGATTGTAAATTTATCTGGGATGGAAAAAAAAATTAGATGCGTGAAAACCAATAGGGCGTACGAGGCCAAAGAAATCAAAAAGTCCTGTATTGCACATTATAGAGACATAAATACATTTATTTATACGTTCAAATAAATACATTTGGTTTACACATTATTGTCTCTTTGGCAGATGTACTTCAGATGATGGGACGTGCTGGCAGACCACAGTTTGATGACCAAGGAAAAGCTGTAATTCTAGTTCATGATATTAAGAAAGACTTCTACAAAAAATTCCTTTATGAACCCTTCCCAGTGGAATCAAGGTAAAGATAAAGCAATCAGAAAAACTGATCAAACTATAAACAATGTTACAAGTGAGGGATAGAGAAAAGTGAAACAAAATTCCTGTGCCGAGTATCTCCTAAATATCAGGATCCTAGAGGAAAATCATTTTCCAAAACGTATTATCCAGCTTTATGCAGAAAAAGCCTTTCCTACACATGTTTTGAAGCACTGTTGAGCTCTTTAGTCCTTTCCCAGATAATACTACGAATGCTTCCCTGCTTCTGAGTGTTGTCTCAGACATTTGAATGAGAGCACAAACTGTTCTTCAAGGCCGGTGTGTAGGACAACTGTATATGATACTCAGAACCCTCTCTGAAATTATGTGACAAATTCTTAATAGGAAAAAAATAGGTGAGTTTCTAGCACTTTTTACCTAGAATACTTGTACCATTATAGATATCGCATTCTTCAAAATCTCACAAGTTCAAAAAGAAAGCTGCATGGTGTAAACTATTATCAATACAATTTCAGCACATCTTTCACCTCAAAATTGCAATATTTTTGTCAGAAATGTAGAAACACCACCTTTTTGCAGCCTCTCTGAACTTAGTTGATACAAAGTTTGCTGTCCAGCATAATGTAGCCTGTGCCTTGGCTTTGATATTTATAATATACTCAGTTGTTCAGCAAGAAGCAGAACTAGTTACATCGGTCTCATATAGATGCATGTTTCATGGAGGAATTCTCAGACATCTAATAAAGCATGAGCACTACTGAAAGATTTTCTCAGTGATGAAGAATTCACAGTATTGTTCTCCTAAGAAAACTTCATCCCTCAACATAAGCGATAATGGGACCTCTATCTGGTCAGGGAATTTGTAGAAGCTCGAGAGTGCTGTCCACCTGTGAAATGTAGTTGAAATGAGCTGGTGTATTTGAAGGTTAATTTCTGTGGTGCACAGGCAGACATATAATTTTTGCAAACAAAGAATGTGGAGACATGCGCTTCATTTCCTTAGGAAACCACGCTTTTCTTTTTTTAACTTATAAATTGCACTTAGCACAAAAGGCTATGCGTCGATCTTCTTCAAAATGATAGCTAATAAGTCAAAAGAGCAGTGAGATTAAAATGTTGATGATATATCCAGACTGTATGGCACTAGCATAAACTAGGAAATCTCTCAATTCACAGGTAAATAAAGAAATTTTATCTTCAGTATAATAGTAGTAATCACACCTTGTTCCTGTTTGGAATACTATAAATATTCTGTGTTTCTAGTAGCTCATTTTGTGAGTATATATTTACTTTGTAGTTTGATATAGTCCATCTTTTACTATAAACAAAGACTATTTGATAAATTTTCAGATGAATATTCACGTATTAATAGCAATCTCATTAAGTTCTACGTTGGTTGTGATCCAATTAACTTAGAGTTGTCTTGGTCTCTTTTATGATCAAGTATTTGAAGTAAGAGGCTTCATAACTTCAAAGAGAAACTGTTTAGGGAGTTTTGAGTTTTAGAAAGCTTTAGAATGTTTTAGGAGGGTTTTGAGTTTTAGAATGCTTTCCCATCTGTTCTACCAAAGAACAGATTTATCAGTTTTGTGTAGTATTTCCAATTTGTAAAATTAAACTTCATATTTTTTAATTAAAGGTTTTTCTAAAAGCCATTGTCTGTGGTTTTGTTAGACTTGAGTGCACAACTTGTATGACAGGCCTTGTGCTCTCACTGATCATGGGTCTGAAATATAACACATTAGAAGCAAAAGAGAAAGCACTCCATATTCTGGAATAGCTATCGAATCATCTGTCCAGTTTCTGTTAGACAATCTGGGTAGAACGGGTTCTTAGCTTTAGAAGCGTGCGGTCAGTGGTATAGAGCGGTAAAACAGCTACTCATACCATAACAGCTACTCATTATTCTTTACTTTTAGCAATAGGGAAAGAACAGGAGGAAAATAAAAAGGATTATAATACAAGAAAAATTAGGTTGATCCTTAAGGATATTTGCCATTCCCTGATTGAACTCTAGCCAAGAATGATCTCATTAGATACCCTAATGGAGGTCTTTGTTCCATTTAATGACACTAAACAATATTTTACTTTGTAAGAATCATTTTAAACTGCTTTTGTTCTGTGTTTCTGAGTTTAGATCTTTCTCGGTAAAAGTAACTATTTTTTTTTCATTGGATGAAGATGAGGCAAAATCTGGGGGAAGCAGTTTTGATGTAATTTTAATAGCCCTCAAGTATTTGTCAAGTATTAGCTAAGCTATTGCCACTGTTTCATTTCCTGTTTGTCTTTCCATATGATTCTCTATGGGATTAAACCAGCATGATCATATGGTCAACATACAGTATTCAGAAGTTACCACTGAGTAGCTCCATCTGAATACATTCCATGAATGACTTAAACTTTTGCGTTCTTGGTCCAATCAAAAAATAATTTGAGTTTCATTCCACTATCATGTAAAGAAGATGACTGACCTTGCAATTACATTCCCCCTTCTTCCCTTCCTCTCTTTTACCGGAAGATAAATACATATTTTCAGATTAAAAGTAATAAACCTTTTAATGCACAACTCTACAAAATATATTACCTGTCTTTGTGATTGTAAAGTCAGCTAAGTCCTCTTGTTTCCTGTTCTTCAGCTTGTTAGAAGTGCTGGCTGACCACTTGAATGCTGAAATTGCTGCTGGAACTATTACTTCTAAGCAGGATGCAATGGATTATATCACCTGGACTTATTTCTTCCGTCGACTTATAATGAACCCAACGTGAGTATAAAATACGAATGGAATTTAATCTCAAGGTAACTTGAGGGTAGAGTTGATCCAAAGGTGATCCCACTGCTGTTGGAGCCTAGAATACTTAGCAGTCCCCGATGTACGAGTATTACTGGCCCACACATGGAATAAAACTTGTGTGCACATTTTTTTAATATTTTTTTCTCTATATATAAATGCATTTCTTGGCAGTTAACTTTACAATTTAGTGACAACTATAAAATAGCCTTATTGAGAGGGCTACATCAGTATCCCTAAAATAAAACTCCAGATTATCACATTCCTTTAGGTATTGTATTTATAATGTGTTACTTTTTTTTTTAGCTACCACATTGATATGTTCTGCCCAGTTTTCTATAGAAAATCTATTAAGACCTGGATTTTCCTGATAAATGAGGGAATAGCTATCAGCTGTTTCTCTGTGATAAAGTTTACTTTCATTAGGGTATCCTGGTGAAACCATGTGTGCAATATTTTCAATGATTGTTATCATACTGCCTAGCTCCAGCTGGTATGCAGATCGTTCTGAGCTGTTCCAGCAATGCAGTCTGCCTTTGCCACAACATTGTTTTGGGTAAATGGTATGTTACCTGTCATGTGATCATTCACCCACCAAATAATGTGGCAAATAAAGAATTAGGCATTTATAGCACTAAATATTTCTTGATGTACTCCAGAGTGTTGAATTTCTGAAGTCAGGTTAATGTCCATAACATTTGGCTGAATTTTCAGCTGGGTTCTTTATGGGCAACTGCTGGTGGGAGCCTGCAGGTGATAAAATATTTTCCTTTAATTCTTTTTTCATCTTAATTAGTTTTGAATTCTGCATCTACTGCTATACTGAGAGTCTCCCACAAAACAGAATTTCTGTCTAATCTTCTTGGGAAATAAAAAATGCAGAATTTCAGAACTGTAAACTAAAGAAAACATACTCAATTCTCTCACTTCATAACTAACAAAATGAATACATTTATGTGGAAGGTATTTCTCCCCTGAGAGTGACAAACAGCTGAATTCTGGTTTTGTCTAGGTTAGGCATGGATAAAGCCATGTTTATTTGTATGAGTTTGGAATTTACACATGGTTCATGCTACAACTAATGTTAAAAACTGTGCCACTGCAGACTATTTTTTTTTAGTGTAAAGAATAACTAATGTTATTTTTAAAAGTCTTGCTCTTGAATTGCTGTGTTAAAGTGATTTTGTTGATTTGTCTTTGTCAAGCTTTGATCATGTGGTATCTGTGGTAGGTAGACTTTTAAGACAGAACCTGTAGCCCAAAGGTAAGTGTAGAATATAGAAATGTAGTCTTTTGATTTAATAGGCAAGCTCTTCCCAATATAAAAGAAGGTTCCCACTGGAGTATGAGGCTGGCATGTTTACTGGCAGCCCTTTTTTTCTCAGCAGTTTCTTTAATGTGCAGTGTCATGGAAACCTAAATCTGAAGTTGTCACTATATCAACTTTTAAGCAAAAGTTCTGCTATTCTGAGAGCATTGTGAGAAGAAAGTTAGGGGGGGAGGGGAAAAAAAAAAGAAAAAAGTGAGATGTGGAATCTTTGTAGTTAGAAACAAGATGAACAGATCTTGACTAGCCATGTCCATAATGGCAAGATAAGAATGCAAATTGAAGTTTCTAATGAAATTGGAGTCTTTCATTGGAACGCCACACATGCAGGTTGGAACAGTTCACAAGTTGTGCTGCATTACCCTCTGCCTCATCCACACAGAGGTACTCAGTATTCGCGCTGTACTCCGTCATGCAGGGAGAAAAATGAAGGACTGTGTCATTGACTGTGAATTGACTGTGTCGAAGAGGTCACTTCTAGATACCAAGTGCAAATGCAATGGATGTGCACACTTTCCATTCTTTGACATTCTATTCAGTTTCATCCAAAGTTAATAAACTAGCCAATTAGTAGAGTTCTTGGACCTACTGTCTGTGTTATTTTCAGACCTCCTACAAGCCAAGCAGTTCCAGCATGGTGAATGTTTGAATGAGGAAGGAGAACTGAAGAGTTTTATGAAGAGAAGTTAGTGATAGTTGAGATAACTTTGAATAAATTGCAATATAGTAATGGACTTAACTGTCCCATATGAGAGCATATGAAATGTTTGGTACTACAAAAAAAAACCTGTTTGTTGCCTTTAATAATCCAAAGGTTTTAGGGTTTATTTTGTCACAAGAGTAGGAGCACAATGGCTGAATTTTGGGTTGGGTAGTTACACAATACCCACTCAGTGTTACTTGATAAAGTGTTGTTTATCATGTCCTGCCCCGAAGCAATTTTGTTGACTTTCTCTCCGCTGCGAAACAAGAACTATTTCCCAGCCAGCAGGTGATTGTACCTTAGTGGTGAATAAGTAATTCCCATATGCATGATTGGTAAATTGCCTTGGGATTCATTGGCATAAAAGTCATTGCATGTGATGCTGTAAATCCCCAAAATAATGGGCTTAGATAATATGCAGAAGATTTATATTCTCATTTATTGCCAGTTTTAGCTACTTGTATATTAAAGCTGCATAAACAAATCTAGGATCATTCTATTCCAATCCAGTATCATAAAATGCTTTACTGGATGCCTACACTTCGTACTATTTAAGAAATGTTAATCTACCTTTGTTGTGAGACAGAGATCAAAGTATCCTTTTGCTCTAAGTAGTCAGGTTTCTTCTAAACATGCAGTCATTATGAAAGTTTTTCTGGCACACTTGAGATAATTTGTTAGACTTGTAATAATGGCTTTTTTTAATGGTGTTGATGAAAACCTTTGCGTGTTACAATACTTCTTTTCATCAAACCATTTTAATTTTTCTGTTTGATGAATCCCTGTATCTTGAAATCTGTGAAATGGGTTTTAACTGTCTGGTTAGGAGGAGTAATTGAGCCATTGATTTGGGGGAGTGGAGTAGCTGAGTGCTAGTTTCATTCAGAGGCATCCTAGCTAGTCGTGTGCATGTTGTTCAAGAGGTGATGTGCAAATAAGAGGGGTGGCACAAATAAAAAACTGTTTATCAAAGTGTACCAGTCTCAGTATCCAGAGTTTCTTCCCCACTCTTTCCCTCCCCCAAAGCAATTCTTTCTAAATGTAGAGGTTTTTGAACTTCCACGTTAAGACAAAGTTTCTGTGCTACTTCAGTCAAATACTACAATGTGTTCTCCTTTCCACGTACAACTTTAGTTCTTTACTTAGTCAAGATTATACAAGTTCTTTACTTAGTCAAGATCATACAAGACAGATCAGTGAAGTGCCCTGTTCTTTGAAAGGGGCTATTTTGAGAGGCTCATCTATCTCCTTTCCTTGGCTGAAATTCCTTGACTATTTCATTCTTTTACCCTTATAAAAGATTGTAATCTGCAGCTTTCTACAAAAGAGAAATGGCTATGGGAAACATTTTCTGTAAATCAGGTTATGATATTTTCCAGATACATGTGCAGTAAAAGAGAAATAGAAATTTACAACATATGTAAAGTTAAGCAGAATCAGCTTTCATTTGGAAAGTTAATTTTTAGATATTCTGAGAGCACACATCACATCACTGTTAAAATGTGTGTGGTTTTTTATGTATTTATATGAGTGTGTGTATATGTACACACTTATAAAATCAGTTTTCTGTGTAAATTCCTTGTGAAGACCTGAAAAAATTGCTTTATTAATTCATACTGAGAATTATTATTAAGGGGTTTCTTTTTCACTGTATGTCAGTCTTACAAAGTTTTCTGGAGTGAAAGAATAATGTAGTGTAAATGATAATTAAATTATCACAGACTGATGCTCTTATCATCATACAGTTATATTTTATTTTAAATTTCCTTTTCTCAGTGAGATTAGCTGAGCATGTCTAATAAAGTGAATAAAACATCTGAATAAAAATTATTATTATAGACTGTTCCAATATAGTTTCTGGCATTGAGATGGCAGCTAATATCAGCAAGTCAGGATAGAATAATATGTATTTCAGTGACAAAATCATAGTGATTCAAATTTTAGCGCTAGTTTGGAATTATATCAGAAGGGACAGGGGATTACTGCATAAAGTTAAATTAACTAAGATTAAGAGATAAAATGGAAAAGTTTGGCAGTAGCTACTAAGAACAGAAGCTAAGAAGGTGCGGGTATCTTACACTGCGGTAATTACCAGTATCCATATTTGGAGTTGGTGAACAGATACTTCTCAAAGTGGATTCTTTCTTTTACAGTCACATTTAGATCTGTGTGCATGTATATATACTTCATAAATAATATCTGTAGGCATTATTATGAATTTCATAACAAGAACGTGTTCTTTTAGATTATTAGGGTCACAGTGATGTGAAAAGTACAGGAAGTTCATGGTATGCTTTTACCAAACTAGTCGCACGAATAAAGTTTTTCTGATTCTCTCAGACTGGGAAGGATTTCAGGAGGGATCTCTCAGGCTGCTGAGGATTTGAGCTGCCTCCTGTTCCCAGGTCTGCTGTAGTCTTAGGTGAGAATGCAAAGCTGAAGACCCCACATCTCCCCATTCAGAAAGCACATTCACATAATTGTCTTCCTGCTCTTGGATATGATTTACCTGTACAAATTATCTGTTGGAATGTATCATAGGAAAAAGAAATGCCTAATCAATATGTAAGGAAATTTAGATGTGCCTGTTACCTCTGATTTCTCATCTTATGAATGCATTTAGGAGGTAAATTTTCCTGTAAATATTTTAATTAGAAGCACTGATGGAGGCAAATACTGTGCTGATGTCAGAGAAACTGAACTCCTTTTTTCTTAAATAACCACAATGTACAATATACTAAAAACTGATTAAAGGTAGCAACGTAACTATTTCTCATACCTGGCATAAGCGAATATATGAATGCAAGAAAATATGATACAAGTGAAATGCAGATAGAGATTACTCTCTGCAGCATTTGTGCATGCTGTAGTGCATTTTAGCAAGGTGGTCACAGGCTCAGAGTCAGTCGGTGGTGCCTTAACAACAGAAGTGAGTTGGTATATTGGTTCATAGCTCTCTGGCTATGAAGGTCCATCAACAGTACCATTTCCACGGTACCATTTGAAGATGGCAGCTGCTGAAGGCCACAGGCTGATGCAAGTAAACACAACTGATGACTGCTGTAAAGCGATTTACAAAAATGACTATCTGTGCTTCCCCCATACTTGTTCATAACAAAATTCCGCTTCAGGACTGTAAAATGGCAGAAAGCACACTTTCTTGCTACCAAGTGATTGCTGTAGATTCGTCTTTTTTGTGCATTTGTTTCAAAAGGCCTTCCGGCTGGCAAGTCTTTTCTTTTAATATTTTTGGCTGACTCTGCCACCGATTTTCATTATGTGTGTCACTATTACTACCGTATAATCTGAACATAAAAAACATGGTGCTGTAACAAATGACTTCACAGCATTGACAGTTATAGCAGGACCATTTCAAGGCTGATGAAAAATTTCCCAGAGATATCTCAGGTCAGGTTTACATAAGCTAAACAGGAAATGATTGCCAACATTCACATTAAATCCTAAATGTTTTGTGTAACTTCATCTACATTTTATGTTCCTGCACGTCTCTCTGTCTTTCTCAGCTGATGAAATTCCACACTTCCTTAGATTATAGAAATAAGTTCATGTTTCACGGTTTGTTGTTCTTGCTAAGCTCTACAAGGTTTGGGATTTAAAATATATTATTTAAAAGACAATAAATAGTTCCTTCAGTTTTTGATTGTTTAAATTTTACATACTTTGTAAATTTTTATGATACCTAGGGGTTTGTTATTGCTTTTCCCCAATGGACTACTAATGGAAGTTAGCCTGTCTAGCCCATGTGCTAGATGCTGTTAGGATAAAACTGCCTTTGACTTTCACACCTCTCAGGGGACGAGTAATTGTTGTGTTCAAACAGCCTGTAATTGTGATCCCGCTGGCTTTCTCAGTACGCTTCTGGCTATTAGAATCATTAAACAACTCAGCACCTGTTAACAGCATTGTAAATATTCAACCCTGCTTGTGTGCAGGTTGAGTCCAATATAGGAGAAGGCTTACAGAGCCCAGCCTCATAAATTAGAGCTTCTGACAAGTCAATTATTGTGAAACTGGGCTTCACTGTGAAATAAATGAAATGGTGTGCTGATAAAAAGGTAGGCTGTCTGTTTATAGCAAAGGGAAAGTAATGACTAGATGATTCAATGCAGTGAGCATGAAACTGCATTGTTTTTATTCTTTATCTGTAATTAAATAGTTAGGTAATATAGCTTCATAGAGGAACTCACATACGATGCAGTTTTTATACTTGGAGTGTACCAACATGCAAAATTCAACTTGCATTTATGCCTGTGCATTCAAAATACTGCCTAATGTCATGATACCTCTGTTTTTGCTAATGATTTTAACATAGTCTTTCTAGATGAATGGCTTTGCTTTTTATTAGGGGAAAATGTGCTGAGTGACCAAGAAGCTCCTGTGGGTGTGCTCAAAATTATATTTACCCCATTATAGATAGTAGTTAAAACACACTGGTACCACTTCACTCAAGATTACAAACCATTTAAGATTTTTCTTTACATTGTTTTATTTGCACTGGGCAGCTATATATTTACTCCTCTGACAAAAAATTATCCAAAACCAGCAAATTTAAAATTCACATAGTTTTTAAAAGGCATTATAATGCCTTTTACGATTTCGAATTCAGTGCGAAATACTGCAAATTAGGCAGAGCACAAGATAAAATTTGTTTGAATTACTGTCTTAAATTTCAGTCTCAAAACAGAATTTCAGTGTATTGCCTGTATCTCTTCCTTTGTTTTATCAGTATTCATTATCAATGTTGTGATACTGCAAATAATAGTGCTGCAATGAAAAAGTGAAAGTCTGAATACCGTGACAACAAAATGCCTTAATTAGAATCATTTCAGTAGTGTTATATTCAATTTAGAATAAATACTAATGAATCATTAGTGGTGTAGATGTATAAAATAGAAAATCTTTTCACATCCTTAAACAACTTATGTAGTTAATTTTCTCGATTATTTTCAGAAGGTAAACAAAATGTTACAAAGTGAAGTCTGCTAATAAGCAGAATCTAAATGTGTTCGGTGATGTCAGGCACATGAAAGGTGCAGATGGAAATATTGACCATTTTTTGTCATGACTACATTACTTCAGTAAATTTAAATTACGAAAATTAATTTGCATTGAAAACAATGTTAGAGTAGTTTTGCTACAAATAAGTTTTCTTTGCATAAGGGTGATGATATGTGGCTGTCTAACATATCAAACTTTTTAGTCAATATAAGTATTTCTTTTGTTTTGGTTTGGTTTTGGACAATAGCAGTGTTTTAAATATTTGAGATCATCTCAGCATGAACCCGTATAAAATATCACAGAGTTGAATACTCCACTGCCATATATATGCACTTTGTTGTTGTCTAACGTAGCTGTTTCTTGCTATTGGAACAGGGGTTTTTAGTCTTTTTCTTATGGTAATAGTGTTTTACACCAACTTTACCCAATTATAAGTGACCATTCAAAGCATTAGAGAATTAACCCCATAATTTGGGATTAATAACAAGGGAAAAAATCTGGAAATTACTGTACTGCTATTTAGCATGCAGGCTTTTTTCAGTTGTGCTATTGCTATTCAAAATGATAGATGTTAAAAACTGTGTTTAAGAAAATAATAGTGCAAATCAGATTCTGTTAGTAAAACAGTCATGGAAGGATGCTTGGAGTATATAAAAACACAATTCCATCTTTTAAAATTTGCTAACAGCAGCATTACAGTAAACAAAATAGAGCTTAATTCAGAAAATGGGATTCATCTGCCCAAATATAGCATCAACAACTGAACTGATTGCCTAAAGTTCTTTTTTTAAAATCAGTGATTACATTTCACCTCATCCTAAAGCAGATATGTAAAATACTTCAGATGAATAGCATTCTGCAAGCACACATTTCTCTCCATTGGCAGTAAAGGGAGTTAAAAAGACTAACTCAGGTGTAGCTGTAACTATGTAAAATCAGCTAAAATGAATCTCAGCACACTGTTTTGCAGCCTGTTGTTCACCTGCACAAAATAACACTGAAAGAACCTAATCTCCATTACCCATGTGGTATTGTTTCCAGTGGGGATGCTGAGTACATTGTAACAGTAGGAAATTTTAGTAAAGCAGCTAGTACGAACAAAGGAGCATCTTTCATTGTTGCAGCAATCTCAGTAGTCTATTTGTGCGACAGTATTTTACAGAATTAAATGAGCAGGGACAACCTTTTTTACTGAGCTTTTTAACATTTCAGTAAATCATCACATTTTTTTGTTTGTTTGAATTGCACTTTGAAATTGCATGATTTAATTGCTCTGCTTAAATTCAGAATTTTTAAACTTTCTGAGCATGCTCAGTTTTTCTGCTCATTGAACTTAATTGTTACTTTCTGAATTGATGCCTTTGTTGAATCTAGACACAAGTTCTTACTACATTTTTATCTGGAGTTCTTTAGGTAAAAGCTCTCCCTGAGATTATGTTACTTTGTGCAAGTCAGAGTCTTACAATACAGCTTAAATTCTATTGTTGAGGAGTGCAAACTTCAGTCACTGGGTCTTTTTTATATGCTGGCACGACAATATGTTTTGACACACTTTATAAACGTTTTTCCTTCCTACAGATAACTGAGAACAAGTGTTACTATATAGAGTTTACCTAAACAATTTTACCTGAAAATGAACATCTAAAGTAACCACATTGACAAATACCCTATTCCTTCTTTTAGCAATTTTAGCTTTGAGAATAAAATGACTCAGAAATATAACAACAAACACCAACATTCAATTGGTGAAAGGTTACTTTTTCAAGACATGTCACTATATGCCTAGTTTTTATTTTCAGAGTTCGGGGATGTAAAAACAGTTGCTATCCTTAGTGGGTTTTCTTTCTTTCTGTTTAAGTTAAAATACTATTACTTATGGTAGTATTGCTTGTTCACTTTCGTACTTATATAATCAGGAAAATATACTTATGCAATGATGAAAATTTTCCCACTAACAAAATATAGCCAGTCAGTTCTGTTTGTGTCAAACTTTCTATTAATAGACAGACAAATTACCATCTTTCCATATGTACCTGCTTGTATTATGTTGGTTACTCCAACAAACAATTTAAGAATAATGAATTTCTTGTTAGACTATATAAGGGAACAGTTCTGCTTTTAATTATTTAATGTGGATATTGCTCTTCCAAGTATGTGTGTGTATTGTAACAGCCTTGTAAGTTTTCCTGCAAGATGTTATTGTTAAAAATCTTCAGAGTGTCAAAAATATTCATGTAATGCATCTGTTTTCAATTTTTCTAGTTACTATAACTTGGATGATGTGAGCCATGACACTATGAATAAGTACCTCTCAAGCCTTGTTGAGAAATCCCTCTTTGATTTGGAATGCTCCTACTGTATTGAAATTGGGGAGGTAAGACTAATCTGTGCCTTACAAGATTCAGTAAGATACACACTCCCAAAAGTTGGGAACAGCAAGATACATGCTCCTGTTTTGAGATGTTAGAGTTTGTCTATGGAGCTATTTGTAAGCCTTATGTTGAAAACAAGGCTTAATTAGGGTTGCAGCTACATTATGATGCTAAATCATTTTTGCTGTTCTCTCTTATAAAGTAGTCTTAAAATATTTTGCAGTTTTGTAGGAACAATTTATATTGAACCATGCAGGAACCATGTATGTTTGATTCCTCTTCTAACAGGATAATCGCAGCATTGAACCGCTGACATACGGCCGCATTGCTTCCTATTACTATTTGAAGCATCCAACTATTGGGATGTTCAAAGACCAGTTGAAACCTGAAAGCAACATTGAAGAATTGCTCTTAATTCTGACAGTAAGTGCTGATGTTTTCTTAACTTAAACATATGTAATTTGTGACTCTTAAAACGCTTACAAGTGTATGAAAAAACACCCCGAAATTAAGAAAAGCCTTTTTTTCCCTGATCTGTAATTTCATTTTTTGTTGTTTTGAGTAATATACCTGAATCATTTGTGATGTTTCAAGTGTTTCGTCTAGTCAGTACATCAAAATTACTGTATAGACCTGTTTCTCTTCTTATGTCTCTTCATAATGTTCAGGAACTATACAAATCTGATTTTGGGTTTTTTTTCGAAGTAAGTTAGGTAGAATACTAAAATGCCAGAATAGTAACTGCATATCAACATCCTAAATCTGTACCAGGACGATCACTTTGCACTGGGACAATCTGGAAGATACAACAGCTTTAAGAGGTGGGTGAGACATATGGGGAAGACCTGTTTCCTAAAATGCCTTCTTTTCCTTCTCCCAGCCACCTCGTGATCCCCAAGGTCACAACCAGCAATAATGCCATTAGTTAACTGCCAGTTAGTCTAGTGATTGTTTAGTAGAGAAGTGTGATGCAAGGCAAAAGATTTTAGGGTACAAATTCGGAGACGCAGTGTACAATGCAGCATGATAGTATTACATTCTCATCATAAAAGAATCAGGTTTTACTCCATTTTTCTTTTTAAGTACTTAAGTAGTTGTATCTACAAAATCTTCTATTTCAAAATGGTATAACTCCACTTGTACACCCATATTTGAAAAGTGCCTGAATATTATCCAGGAAAGCTTATTTCTGCCCACTTATGATTATAGTCTCTGTTATATTATATAAATTATACAAGTGGCCCAAAGTCTTTAATATTCTGATTTCCAAGTATTAACTTCAAAATCTAGAGTCCCATCTTATAGTATTTATGTATGTTACTTTTATATTCATTATTGTTTTGACATGCTGCCAAAATTTCTCTGAGGAGAAATACAAGAAGAAAAATTAAAATTGTGCTATTCAACAGTTTGCATCTCAACAAAACCTGATCAGCATTTTATGACACTAGGAAAGCCACTTTTCTAGTATAGAGACTTTCTTTCTGATAAATTTAAATCACCTGCTGCAAACGTTCTGAGTGTTACAGCTAAGAAATAAAGGCCATAGTAATCCTTTACAATGGAATGTGTTAGACAGCCTAAATAGGGGAATTGCTATCACTGACCCTGCAGTATCTGTTGTTTTGTTGTCAGAAAACATTGCAAATTATATAAAATGAAATTCACTGTATTCAGCTCCATTCAAAGTGGTAATCAACCACGATTCCTATATATGCTGTATGTAAAATAACTGAAATTTTGAAAAGAAATACCCACTAGTGAACAGAAGTTAAATAATTTAATGTTGAGTATTCTAGGCGAGAGCTTTACTCCAGCTGCTGTCACTTTAAAATACCCTCTTCTCTCTAGAGAAAATTTTCTCCACCTAGAAACTTCAGAATTCTTTTTTCAGACAAATTTGGACAGGGAAAGTTTGAGAATAGCATTAGCAGAGATGGGGGACATTTCATGACACTGCCTGAGCTAGTGAGCAGCATATGGAAGATGAATGACGGAAGCAGAACCTAGTGCTATCTATCTTATATCAAGGCTCCTCATCTATTTAAAAAGCTTGCATCCATGAATCGCAAAGGTAAATAGCAAATATTTCTGTTGTAGACAAAACTTAGGACCCTACTGTTGGGCAGAGATTGTAAAATTTAAAAGTCATTAATCTTGCTTTAATACTTTCTAATTTTTCTTTCTGGAAATATAGTCTTGGAAGTTGTCCATTTACAATCATAAGAGGAATGAGACTAAAAATAAAATCAGTTTGGTGTCAAAATGTGCCACATGTCAATTTGAAAGATGAAAGGGCTGTATGAATGCTGGATGCCACTATAGCTGACAATTTTTCCTTACTTTTTATGCAGATGTTGATTTTCACAATTACTAATGAAATTACTGTTCTGTCTTGTTGAAGGTGTAAATTGAAAGGTTTTTTTCAATCTGATGTAGTGTTGAAAAGAATTGCCATTTCAACAGAGTTATTGCCAAGGATTTTTTTTTTTTCCCCTAAACACTGTGAATTAATGAGTTTTATAATTACGGCAGTTGCTTCACACCTCTATTGTTAACCAATGACATTACATCTGCCTTGCTCCACTGGTGCCCTCCTCTTTCTTATTGAAGCATTTAGCAGTTTTGGCAATGGGGAATTACATGGCATGGGGTAAGTAGTCTAATTAGGTATAAGTGAAAATCCTGAGGGAAAAGGATATTTAAAAAGTAATTTGAAGAATCTCTTAATGATGCTGGAACTGAAAGCTGTAGCTATAGTACAAAAAGGCTTATTATCGTTGGAAAACATAATTATAATTGTGATTATTCTGCTGATCACTCGGTTTTAAAGTTTTGAATTTTGGACTGTGTTATTTAAGAATAACCATCCAAAACATTTTTCAAATGCAGTTGCAGGATTTTGTAGATGTGACATGTGGGTCTTCTTTTTGCTGGCGTTGTTCATAATCTTGCAAACTTTTAGACATTTACAAGTTTACTAGATTGGATATTAAGAAAAATTTCTTCACTGAAAGGGTTGTGAAGCATTGGAACAGGCTGCCCAGGGAAGTGGTTGAGTCACTATCCCTGGAGGTATTTAAAAGACAGGTAGATGTGGTGCTGAGGGACATGGTTTAGTGGTGGACTTGGCAGTGCTAAGTTAACGGTTGGATTCGGTGATCTTAAAGGTCTTTTCCAACCTAAACGATTCTATGATTCTGAGTTGTTTGATGTATATAAGGAAGGCAGAAGTGTACAATTGCAACAAAGAAAATACTGATGTTGTGGGTTTGAAATGGGATATATACACATTTTTACCAAATTGTCAATGTGTGACTTGAAAAGGAGCAAAAGTTTGTTTAAAACAAAACCAGGAAAAAAGCAAGATTGCATTCAAGAATTCTGAAATCTGTGATCTTATTAAGGGTTTTAAATCTGAGTTTAATTAAGGGATTTGGAGTTTCAGATTGATATTTTGCCATGCTGATGGGAGTGTTCAGAATTCAGGATCACTCACCAATGAATTATCAATGAATTATCAATTTTGCAACTCGTGTTTCTAGTGCTTGGTGGCGCTCTCAAAAAAGTCACTCTGTAGTAAGATTTGTTTCCACTTAGTAGTCAAGACCATTCATAGTCTTCTCCAGTATCTGTTCTTTTCTCTGTTTTTGTTTTATCTTTTCATTTGATCATCTGCCAGCATTTTGCAAGATCAAATGATTTTTTTTTCAGTATGGTTTAGGGGTTGAAGTATCCATAACATGAACAGGAACATGGCACATGGGAACAGCCCCGCAGTCATGTTGGAGGTAAACAGTAATGAGTGATACAAATAGGTGGGGTACAAACCCCTCACGCTTTCCCTTCTCCTCTCAGTAAATCTGTATTCGAGATGTTTGATCTGTCTTGGGTTTGCAGTTAGCAGGCAAAGTTCAGATTCAGTTACTTTTGTAACTGACTTGTGCGAGTGGACCTGTAATTTTTCTGAGAGAAAATGTTTGGTGCTTTTCCATAGAGCTTTCTTTAAAACTTTCCTAACCGTGCTTCAGACAGTAGTAATCCAAATGAGCTTAATCACTGTTGAGTTATGGTGCTTCTTGCATTAAGTATTATTGATGAGAAAGTGTTCATGAATTATTACTGACAGGCTGGATTTCCCTGAGGTACCTAAAGACTGTTTCCTTTTATTCTGAAAGTTAGGTGCAGAGATTAGAACAGAGGCCTGGGTAAAAAAC
The DNA here is from genome assembly GCA_008711295.1 of Anarhynchus alexandrinus. NCBI lineage: Eukaryota > Metazoa > Chordata > Aves > Charadriiformes > Charadriidae > Anarhynchus > Anarhynchus alexandrinus. Next base: position 731,185 of record VUYV01000172.1, read on the forward strand.
AGTGAGAGTTACTTTGGGGTAATTTTTGTCATTTTCTGTACTAAATCAGCAGTCACCACAAATCTTATTAAAATCAAATGAAGGTTTGTTGTACCTTGAGGACAGGAGGTCTGTCTTGATGATTGATCAGGACTGTGATGGCTAGATCCACTGGCTTCATGATTTTTGGTGATTTGTTACTACACTTATCTGGTTAATATTCTTATTTACAGAGCAAATACTTTTTTATATCTCCTCATACCAGACAGTGAAGGGGAGAACATTACTGTCTTTCAGCCTTTGTTTTATCTGCACGTTATCCCTTATTTCTGTTTTTGAATTCTGCCTGCAAGAGCGAACCGCTTGGTTTTCTTGTGCCTACTGCTCTTTCTCATGTAAACTGGTTATAAGAGATGGGTTTCTTTCTAACTGGGGAGCTTAGGGACAGAACAGCATGGTATTTGTGTTATACTGGGGCGCTCGTATCCATCTTTCTGTGATATAAATATAGACTTCTAAGTTTGGTATCCACATACCTCTTCCCTACATTTCTATCTGATAATTGACACGGTTTTGTTACACTGGCCTGTATTAGACTAAGTATTTTGGAACTCAGCAGAAAATCTGGCATTGCTGGAGTGGCAGATGTGAAAGGTAGAAGGAGGAGGTTCATGAAACAGGCAATCTCCATCCAGATACGTAGATAACAAAAGAGTAAAGGTATTAACACCTTATCTGTCTTTCATTACCTGTTAGGTATTTGTATTATGAGATTCTAGGTAACTCAGTTAACCTATAGCTTTATTTTCTGTTTATCATCATTGACACATCCTATTCTAACCAGGGAATTATGCGAGTCTTTGTGAATATTTATGCTCTGAGTCTAAAATAATTTTATTCCTTAGCAGGATTATATCTTAAAGCTGTTGGTTCAGTCTCCCATAAAGGGGCCACAAAGGTTTTTGACTGAGCGATAAACCATCTTTTCCACTGGTTTCCAGTTAGATGCCAGGGAAGGAGGAATTAGTAAGTTACAAAAATGTTGCCCAAGAACAAGCTAATGTGAGCGGGTTTGTGTAGTATCTTCTCTGCAAGCCATGGCAGAAACATTGCTTTTGTTTTCTTTAAGATACTATATAAAACTGGTTTTCTGTTCTATAAGCCGTTTCAGAAAAAAAATCAGATCACTTTTGCTAAGTCAGTCACTTGCTAGTTTAACTTTACATTTACATTTAATTTAGAAGGCAATAAAGGTTCTACTATGATTTTCTTCAAGGCATAAAGGTATGGCAAAACTGTATTAATTATGCTATTCTTTTTAAATATGGCATTTCAGTGGCAAGAATAGACATTCTTTATTACGGAAACTTTATATCAAATGCAAAGCAATTATGGTACATCCTAACCTTTAAAGAACTTACATACTTGGTTTCACATATGTTGTGCATTTTCAATGGTATGAATGTGACTGCTGTGGCCACTCTACAAATAGGAACAGGCCTCAGCCATTATGCATATTTTAGTGATAATTGGAGAAAACTGTTACCTCTTACCATTAAATCTTTTCTTCACAATAAATCCATACCTAGGACTGCTCAGTGCATAAATTCCATCCTAAACACAGGCATTCACAGGATCATTTACTTAATTTTTATAAAGCCTATATTCTCTGGATTTTAATACTTTAAAACATTTGTGCTTCAGTTCCCACTTGGAACATCTAGATAGTATCACAGTGTTTTTAATAAAATAGTTTAAATTTGAAAATTGTATTTGGTTGCATGAAAATAAAACAAAATGCTACAGCAAAATTTAATAGAATCCAAATTCCATCATCTATATCCAGTATATTCAAAATACCTTGTACTTAGCAGAAAGAGTACTTACGCACATCAATATTCACACATTAAATTTTTCTTGATTTTTCTCTAGTCCCAGTAGATGGAGCAGTTTTGAATGTTGCTGTAGTACTTGAATATAGTCATTTTTTTCTAACATCATGACACAATTATTTATTTTTCTTTTTCCAAATGATTGTTTGAGTTTTAGTTTGAAAGCATCATATGCTGCCCGCCTTTCCAGAAAAGCACAATCGCTTGGTAAATCAAGATGACAATGCCCACCACTGACAACTAACAGAACATGGCATAAGTCTTTCATTTTTATGGCATCAATAAGAAAGAATCACATTCAAAACCAGAAAATATAAAACCTTCCCATCTCCAATACACATGACTTTCTAATCTCCAATTAACAGATCTTTTTTTTTCCCTCCAATCTTCTTACTCAACTTCTATCATTACTTGCCAATTTGAAAAACTGAATCAATACTCAGGAAAGTTAAACTAAAACCTACATTAAAGCGGAAGTTAAAGGTTTCAGACATACATTTCCCATGAAGTAGGCCATAAGACAAGAACTGTTATCTTGGAAAAAATATAGTTTGGGTTTTTTTTTTCCAATTTGTTTTGATTGCAGTGCAATGTCCAAGGGAAAAACTTGTGAAAGTGTATATAGCTGTGGTAGTGGAAGCCAGCAGCCTCAGGCTATATTCTCATTTCAAACAGCTGCTTTAGTAACTGTTTCTCTCAGAAAAATGAGGAGGAAATAAATTCCTTTAACAGGAGCTACAGATGCAGTTACAGCAGCAAAACACTCATGTATACTAAGGAAAACTATTTTGATAAACCAGGAAACTAATACACTTCTATCTGCTAGGGTAGATAGGAGTACTGTCCTGGTCTTGTACTTACAAATGTGAATGTTGGCTGCCATCTGTGGCAAATCAATGCTTGTCCTTGGTACATATGCAAGAAGCAAGTTCAGTGATAGCAAGCTTGGTTTAGCTGACTGCTTAAAATTACACGCAATTCAACCATGCACCGTTTATTTATTCATTTATTTATTTACTTATTTAAGCACAAAAGCCTTTTACTTACCACTTGGCAGTTAGAATCATTGCCATCATCATTATGCAAGAATTCAAACTATGCATAGTTGTGCACATGCAGCCAATAGTTTGCACAGGATTCATATTGAAAAAGAAACGGGATTTCTTCATGAGTTATATTTGTTTTCAACAAATAGATTGTATATTTGAAATGACATTTGTGTTTGTTGAAACAAAACTGGAGTTCTAAACTGCATCTTTACTAAGGTAAAGCTGAATATTTTATAATATACAATGGTGCTTTGATAAATGGCTGTGGGTTCTCGTGCCCCAAGTGCTCCAGAAGGCAGTTGTACAAGCTCAGTGTGCCTTTAGCAAGTCAGTAGAAGTTCTACCTACTTTGTGCCTCCCAATTTGTAAATAAAGCGCAATACGCAAATTTAGGCCCTCTGCCGCCTGCAGTTCTTTTGTCTTCACTGGTTTCTGGTTATTGCCTTTGCTTTTGATAGAATTATACTATTGTACTATAAATTGTTGCAGTTACAATTATATTGCTGATGAATTTGTTTTCACAGAATTCAGCTCACTTAGTGACACCAACTCGGCCTTACTGACTGCTATTTAAAGGCACACAAATGTTTTTCTCTGTCAGCAAAGAAGTTATTGCTCAGACTTGTAAAACTGAAAGATGGCATTTTGTAGCTTGTTCTCTGATTGGAACAGAAATTTCAGGATAAGGATTGGTTTGGCCAAAACAATTACATCATACAAGATTGGTATCCAGCCTATATTGTTCCTTTAGCATAGTAGTTTAGGAAAAAAAAGGGACGTAAGAGGATTACTGATCAGTCCTTAATGAAGTATCTGACACTTGTATTTTCCTATTTACATTTAGATTCTTTCTTTGTTTCATTCTTTTCTTCTTTTTTTTTTTCCTCATGGAACCTGCCTAGCTTTAGAAGGTTGAATTTTATTTTAAATGTTGATGTTATATATTATCACAGATGAACTTTTAAGAAATCGGCCTCTTCTATTATTTGCCTAGTATTTACAAAGTGCTTTATTTCACAGTTACTTAAGTAGCTCATGCTACCTATAATGTTAGAAGAAATTGCAGAGGGATTTTTGCTACCAAAAGGCAAAAACTTTTCTTAGCATTTGAAAAAGTTAATACGTATATTTGTAAAATTGGTATAGCATAGTAAGCTTGCTTTCAGAGAAGAAACAGTTGCAGATTTTCTTCACCTCTGCAGCTTGATGAATGTGGGCCAGACATCCAGCAAAATATTGGAATTGGTGTGTGTGAGAACTGTGAAATTATACACTTTCCTAAGTAATTTTATCTGGGATGATGCTCAAATATAGCTTTCCTTAATTTATAGTATATCGTTGTCCTATTTGCCATGGAAGAGGCAAATCAAACATCACCAATTTAATTGGGTTGTCCACATGCCAACTTACCACTGCCTTTCCTGTCTGTCTTCCAGTGGAAAAATACAGCAATCCAGCAAAGATTATTCAGACTACTAGTTTTCAGAAAGAGAAAATATCACAAGTCTGTTCCTCTCACCTTAGAGGGTGAGAAAATGGCTAAAATCCCTCTCACAACAGGTCTCTTAAATCCTTCAAGGTGAAGGCATGCTACTATGTTCACATATTTATTTAGTGTGTATATGCATGTCTACTTACAAAATATTTTTAGGTACAACTGATGCATACAATATTAAGAAATTTTATCTTAAACATATTCAGTCATTGAATGCACAATAGTCTGTAGGTTCCTGAGATGAATTCCAACTGTTTTATCATTTGCTTAAGGCAGCAAGCAAATGTAAACAACATGAGGTGTAGATAATAGATTATTTTTTCTTTTGTATATGATTGTCTTAATATTTACTATATGCAGTCATATAAGATGCTAATTTTTAATACTTCTTTAGCTGTAAGAATGCGTGTTTGCTTTCTCTTGATTCACACAGAACAGATGGATGCTTGACTGCCTGCTAATCCACAGCTGGAATGGTTTCAGCGGTTTCCACGTTGCTGGGTTAGAGTGGCTTTTCTAGTGGACTGAGAGGGCAGCAAGAGAGGGATATCATTATTCATCAGTATCCCAGTGGGATCGCTGCCAGCAGAGATTAATTTTTTCTGTTATGCTTGTAAAACAAGCTCAGGTGGAGTCTCTAATCCTCAGGGCACGGGTGGCAGATCAAGGAAGATGCTACAAAGCTAGTTAATTTTCAGATTCTAGGGGAAACAGAAGCTCTGTTAGATGTATAAATACATGATTGCAAATTTAAGTAGCTCAAATCCAAATGGGATCTTCCCAGACATCTGGTACTGAAAATCTCTGTTTTCTTTGTCTTTTAAAAGAAGTTCTTAAAACTTTATACTAGAGGCAAAATATGTGCAACTCCCTCTTAATTGTCAGTTATCTTTCCATTTTATTTTTTGTTTTTTTAAATACAGTTCTTGCCATGTACATTAGATGACTGCCTTTATTTACAGGTAGAAAAGGCACGGTATAAGTCCATTTAGGAATACAGAGTCTACAGTATTCTCACAAATATGCGTGCAGTGAACATCACCAAGAAAAACTATGACTTGCCATCGAAAAAGGGTTAGATCTGCCCTAGCAATGCCTGGTACACCCCATTCAGGTAACGGGATGTTCTGTTAAGGTCATATGTGGTACAAGGGTATTTTCACCATGTTACTCACTGCATCAGACCACAGGTCATTCATGGCAGACGCGTTGATAGAATTTCCTCAAATCAAGCAAACCAAAATACTAACAGATTGTCCATTTGTTTAATAGACTTCAAATAGTTTTCCTTTTACTGTTTTTTTTTCTTTTATTGTGATTACCCCTCTTCCCCACCCTTCTAATTATCAGTGTCTTCCATCTCTGCATTACCTTGTAGCTCTTAAGTTCTTCAAAACATTGGGTCAGATTTGCAAGCAATGTTAATCCGCATAGTTACACTGAAATGAGTGGAGATGTGCCAGTTTTTATCAGCAGGGAACTACCCTTATTGAAATTTACTTGCAGCAGCTGTCACTTCCTCTTACAGTTGTGTTTTTTTATTATTATATTAAACTATTTTCATTTAAAAGTGCTCAAAGTGAGACCAGTAGCATTGGCTTGCTGAAAAGACATTGTGCGTGGAGGCACCTTCCAAGTTTCCCATATATTTCTGCCAGTTCATATTGTTCTTCTATTATTCTGGGCTTGAGCCTCTCTTGAACAGAGGCTGCTAGTCATTTCACCACATGATGACAGGTATTCACGCCTGTGAACTTTTTATTCCCTTTTGTCTCTGGTCACATAGTAGTCTAGATCCGGAATTTAATCCAGTACAAAAATGCAGCAGTGTGCATTTGTGGCTCCCCACTAGGGGAGCTGCCACAGGTCAGCAGATCTGAAATCTGTTTTTCAACACACAGAGCTTTTACAGCTTGCCATTAACATATACAGTATGTACGGGCCCCGTTTCACATAAAGAATTAGTAGTGCTTACTCCTGTCTCCATGCAGAGTAGCATTAACTTAACGCAGAAATCTGTTAACTTCTTCCCTGGGTCTGGGCTCTGCACTGGAAGATCCCAATGGAGGATCAAAGCCAAAGATGGAAAATGACTGATCGCTTTCCCGGGGAAAACCGTGTGCCAAAATTTGCTATTACAATTTTTATTGCTATCATCATCTCAATCAGTAGTTGAGCCAGCTGATTCAGCCAAGCTCAGCTTCAAAACGTGGACAAACGTCCAAATGGAACTCCAGTAGATTTCTCATGACAATCAGACTTTTGAATGTATACTCAGAGAGATTTTCCCAGTTTTGTGTTAGCACATTACCGAGTTCATGCTCTGAAAAGCTTTTCTGTATTAGTGCAATACAATTAGTTTCAATAGAGCCAAAACCAGTTGGTTTTAAATCTTTCCGATAATGTGACTTGAGATTACAGGGGAAGAAAGTTGTGGGTCACTGCCCCATCTAGGTATTAAGATTTTAAAAAATGGGGTGATGATAATACATTCAGAATGCGCAGGTTCAAAGCATTCTCATGAAAAGTAATAGGAAAAGTCAGGCATCTTGGAGAGCTGAAAATCTCAAATATACCATTTCCAGTGATAAAATGTAATAATTCCCTCATGTCACTATAATTCACTTTATAAATGGAATTTATACCATTCAATTTATATTTATGTGCTATGGTTGAAGTAACTTATTCTAGGTGAATAATGTGTATGCCATACCAGTTTCCTTAAACTGTGCAAGTGTTACAGGCTTACTTATAATCAATAATTTAACTTAAAAACCCGAGACTGAACTAAAGCCACCTCTATGAAAGTTGTACAGGCTTAATACTATGAAAGTACCTACACATTTGGGGGAAAAATGAATGTATTGTAAGAATGGTTTTTATTAGGACTGACCAAAAAAGTAGCACTGAATTATGATTGTGATCATAAACTTTATGAAATATGGATTGTGAGAGTTAAGACTTACTGAAAATCATGAATTCATTCCTTGTTGTAATATGTTTTAGTAAAGTATGCAATTTAAAAGGGAAATTATTCTGAAACAGAATGGTTCTATAAGTATATTTTTTTACCATTTGGTAAACCAATTGAAATGATTGTATTATCTATTCCTGTGTCTTCCTGTACACTGAAACCTAGCTTCTCTCATATACTTAGGAAACTTTAGGGAAAAAAAATAACAAAAAGGAAGTAGAGTTTCAAGTTAGTATAGAAGTCCTAATAACTTTTTTCCCATATCAAATTATTGTTATTTTATATAATCCCCCCTCTCCCATGTGCTAGCATGCTTGCCTTTTCTTTTAGCAACTCCATGCTGAAGCAGAGGTCTGTGATTTAACTTTGTACTTTAGAAGTTCCTAGATCTGCCAGGTCACTCTCTGCTACTGGTAGCTAATATTGCTGACCTCCTATTGCTCTGTGCGTCGTGGCAAAGGTCTCTCAGACTCCTGACCTCTGGTCATCAGGAATGTCATCAGTAGTTTGTAGTTTGGATGTTTTAAGAGGTGAACTTGTGAAATCTAAACCCTTCAGGGTGTTTTTAAGTGATCACTCAACTGTTTCATTGCCCTAGCTTGTACTTTTTATGATGTCCGTAATTGTAAAATTTGTGGTGTTTATCATATGTAGCTATTTAAAAGCAAAAATCAAACACTTGTCTGTTTAAAGTGAGAAGTCTGAGAATACAATTGTATGATTTCTCTGATCGCTAACGTGAGAACTTTATAAGAATTGCAAGACTTTTTAACTTCTATGTTCTTATAAACTATGTTTGTAGGTCCCATTACTGAAATGTGCCCATTTTAAATCCTGAAAGATAGTTATAAATTAATTTTTAAAAAAATAATAGATTTACATACTTGCACGTTGATGGGTTTTACAGCTTTATCTCTTCAACTTCTCATGCTCAACTGGAAATTTCCAGTGCCCTCTCTGGTAAATCTTAAATCTGGAGACAGAGCCCAGGGTAGCCCAGCCTCCCTATTTTGCTCCTACCTAGTTAATTGGGTTAACTTTACCATTTGCATTCTGTACTTTTTTTTTTTTTTTTTTTTGACACTTGTCTTTTATCTGTAAAAATGCATTAGCCACTAATTGGCTGATAAATAAAAAAGTTAGTATCTATTTCAAAAAGATACTAAGCAGCCCTTATCCCTTGGCTGTTGCTCTCCATCCTACGCATATCTGTTTGTTTACCTCCTGTCGTTTTTCCAAAAGTAAGAGAGTGGAGAGTACTCTGACGGAGTACTAGAGAAGTGGCAAGATCATTTTCCTATTACCCAAGCTGGAGTGGAGCGTTAGGGCAGGCAGAGTCCCCAGTGGGAGGCACTGGTGCCAGAAAGGGAGCCCCTTCTCCGCAGCCGGGGACAGCTGCTGTCTGGGGGCTGCAGCTCCGACTCCTCCGTGCCCCACGGCCCAGGGGCTGGCATGGGGCTTTGCTTTCTGCCTTTCCTCCCTGCCAGCCACCGACCCTGGAAGGAAAGGATGGGAAAGCCCCCGTGAGGATGGAACTGCACTGCAGGGTTGGCTGTAATATGCTGGATGCCACTTGATTGCATTGCCACACACACGTGCAGTTAACAGGGAGAGATGTTATATGGTATGTGAAGGCAAGGAGCTTATTTAGAAATGGGGTCTGTGATGAATTACAGTATCACATAGTAAATAGATTCTAATCTGACCATTTTTGTTTTCTTCTTTTGCATCATGTTAGCCACTCTTCAAGATCCCTACAAAAACTTCACCCTGCTCTGTTGCTTAGCAGAGCCTGCCAGGCTGCCCTAAAAGCCTAGAACATCACTTCTGCAAAGTTTGTCTTAAAAGTATATTTTTACATGTGGAAGATCTTTGTGCAAATGCCTGCTGTCTAAAAGAGGGCTTCCAATCTAAATATCCCCGTGTTATGTAGCGGCTTCAATTAGCTGGTAGAAATGACTTTTTTTTTTTCTCTTTTTGTCTACAATATGAATCTTGAAAACACGCATCATGTTTGTTCTTAAAACTTACAAGTAGTAATATATGTTTATAACTGTCTTTAACTGGTATATTGTCCTAGGCCTTTTATATCTAAAATTAAAAAAACACCCAAACATTTTAAACTTTGGAAGTTTGAATTATGTCCTATAAAACTGAGACCAAAGCATATACATTTATAGGCTACCAATAAACTCCTTAAAATAGGAGTTTATAATGGAATCACTAATACAGATAAAATTTTCAGAGCAGTACTTCTAGCAAGTACTCCAATTCCATTTTTCGATCTATTTTACTTTTTGGTGTGAGCTGAAAAACAACTTTTAAGTATGTGGTCAGTTTGGGGTTTTTTTCTTTTTTCCCCTTTTTTTTAAAGCATATGTTTTCTCACATTTATTTGTTTTCTGAATATAAATCTAAGCTTGATTGTGTTCCAGCTGCCTTCCAGGATACATCTATGTAAATTTAATGTCTTTCCTTATAAATCAAACTCACACTTGAAAATGTGAAGATAAAATAAAGTATAAATATGTTGGTTAATTTAAATAATTTTCATAATATATACTTGTGTCATTATTGTGTCACATAATACAGTCTTGTACTCTTGGGAAGAGCATGGGCAAAGGAAGATTAACTTGGTAACTTTAGTTAAGCAATTTTTTTATTTTCCTTATAGTACAGTTAACAGAGTCAAATGAGACTTGTCAGCACATGAATGGAGATATATATATGTACATATAAAAAATGGAAATAATGTCAAATGTTTTTAAGTACAGAAATCCGAGTATCCTCAAAGAAAAATTTAGAATTTGTGAATCTATTCTAAGACATTATTATCCAGTTACCTAGCTACTCACAAACTACCAGTGCTTGTTCTTTCTCTATTTTGACCATCCTACTTTTCTGTATCCTATACTAAGGGTGACATAGGTATCACCCAAATGAGGACAGTTACAGACTGCTTTAAAGATTGGAGTCGAGCTACTTCCTATACACTGTAGCACTGTGTGGCAATGACAGGTCAGGATGTTGCACTAAAATACTTTGTAGCCCTTGTACAATGGAACAAAAGACAAATGCCAATTATATAATAATAATATTGTTGAGCTTATATTTCCCTATCCAGTTACTTAACAGATCAAAATATGCTGTTTTCACTTGGAAAAATAAATTGCATAGTGGCATAACTTTGAACTTCTGATAGCAGGGAACTAAAATTTACTTCATAATGTATTATTAGTGTTAATTGCAGGACAGCTGTAAAAAAAAAACCAAACCCATATTTATTTATTGCAGCTTATTTTTTATTTTTCATTCTATGCACAAATATATGACTTTTGCAGTCCTTCAGCATGTATTCAGACTACCAGAATTTTATGTAATTTAAACCAAGGTTCAGGTAAAGAGGATGTGATTATTATATTAGCTAGAAATGGTCCTCATCTTTTGTCCTTTTTTATTATTCTGGTAGTTACTTTTTGTACTAGTTTACTGCAAGTTTTTTTAATACTTCAGCTTAACAACTGTAAATTTTGGTATCAAATTGTCTAACAATGCTTTTCCCTTGTTTCTTTCTACATCAGAAACTTGAAAGAGAGCAAAACACACTGCAGGTTTATTAAAGTTGAAAATATGGTGTGGTTAGGTTCACTGTACCTATATAAAGAAAAGGAACTTACAGGCAGTCAGTCACTTCTAAGTTAGATTCAATAACAGCATCACTAAAGAAAATACTCCTGGTTCAACTCTGGAATGTGAGAAACTATTTTTGGTTTGTTTTAGACCCTCATTGTTACAAATTAATCAACTGCTCTTTAAAGTCTAGAACTCATTAACTTTATAAGTTTTACTGTTCCCATGACTGAACTGAACTTAAAATATTCAAGTTTACTTTAGTTGCTCACCTTGATCCCATTTCTGTCTGTGCTCTGCAAGTATCCTCTTCTCTCTTGTAAACAGACAGCAAGATGTAGTTACTTGAGATTTAAAATATTTCAGACGCTTTACATGTGGTATAAGTTTATAGTTCAGCTGTTACTATAAAACAGTAACTTTAGCCAAACCTACACATTTTGTGGGTAGAAAGAAAATCTGGGGGTTTTTAACCCTATGGACACTGCGGAGCACAGTACTCGCCGTGTTGGATACCTTATTTAAATTTTAGTTCAGTCTGACTGCCGAAATGCCTCATAGTACCAGAAAACCGCAGGAGATATATTTCAAAATGGGATGAGTCATTTACTTTTAAAACGATTCTAACAATTCAAATAAAGGGTGATGATAAGCTGCATATCTGGAACACGACGTTGCAGACAGGACGCTAAGATGATTCTGTGGCTGGTGTTATGCAGGAAACAGAATTCAATTATCAGAATAGCCTTTTGGCCTTGTAAAATGTAACTATCGAGTTTACGCAGGTCTACGTGTGACATTTCTCACTGGCAAAGCAAGTTACTGTCTCCTATATGACCCTGCAATGCGTACAGGTTGAAATGTAGGTTTGAGAGGACTCTTACACCCATGAAATGATGCAGCAGTCTCTAATGCCCAAAAGAAGACATTATTGGGAAAGTCCATCACAGACCTACAGAAAAGAGAGATGTGACAAGACTACCAAACACATGATTGCAGAACCCATAGCTAAAATTCCTAGTTATCCCCTGGTCTACTCCAAGTTATGCTGAACTGTGTAGGTGCTTGTAAACATATTATTCGCACATGGGCTGCAATAGTCCCCGTTTAACAGAATAAAAAGAGAAAGTGAAAAATGTACAGCAGTGCTTTGTGGTTTAACTATAAGGTTTGTATTAAGTTTCTTGACTTTAGAATGAAGATTAATGATTGATGCGTAATTTGATCTGTTTCCTCACCCATGGAAGTAAGAACAGTATTCAGATACAGCGTACTAAAATAATATATGTTATATATGGTGTGGAATAGTTGAAGCTATAGCCTTTGCAGAACAGATTGAGATTCACAATGAAAAGGAAAACTAAAATGAAAAAATATTGAGTGAACAGCAGGGCCCATTTGAGGTGATTACAAAGGATGTTTCTTTATTCTGTCTTTTCTTGTGCAACCTGAAAACAGTAGCAGGGGGTTACAAGCAGAGTTCATCACAGACTTGTCAATCACTGTCATTTAACATTTTGCAATGGAAGATGTCTTTATTCAAGGACAGCTGGGCAAATCAGAGAAACAGATTTGCAGTTAGTAGTCTGTCCAGCCTACACTAAGCAAACAAGGACAGGGCAGACATACTGGCCTCTCACATAAAAATATAATGGACTCTGCTGACCTCGGTGCCCTCCATTCAGCTTCATTCTCAGTTGTATAAAAGCTTCACTACCCATTCTCAATTTCCTTTAATTACCTACATGATGCAGATAAGAAAATGAACCTCACTTACTTACAGTCAATGATCACAAACAGGAAATTAAGTAGGCAAGTTGTTTAAAATAAGAGGAGAGTTTTGGAGGTAAATAAAACATGTGCTGGGGAAGAATTAGGGAAAACGCATTTTCAGGAGTACCAATTGGTCTGGAGTGACTTGGCTGATCCTTTTTCTTTCTGCTACTTTAAACTGCAAAGCAAAACTAAGTAAAAAATCTCCTCGGTAAATAGTCTTTAAAATATCTTTGAAGGAGAAGCCAGTTAAATAAAAAGAGTGAAGCAAACATGCAGCCTTCTATAGGGCTTAAAAAGATTGTGACCTTAGGTTCAGAGAATAAATGACCACAGTTTTCACAAGAGATCTAGCAGAGACAGCCAGGATTAAGCAGCCGTTGTCTTTAGTCAGTCTTCACTTCTAATCTGCAGTTGAGATATGAAATAAATTAATGATATTCTGATTTTCTTTCCAAATCTTAAATTGTCTAATACCTATCTTTCCTGTTACATTTATATCACAGTTTAGGTGTAGATTCATTGTGCTGTTAAAGAAAATAGAAAATTTTGTGCTGTCAGTTTCCAAGGGGGTGAAAAACAGCTATATAACTGTTTTTAGGAGTTGTCAAAAAAAGGTTCTGTGTGTTAGGATATTAATGAGTGGATACGGTACTTTGCAAGTCAATTAAGTAGTTCTATTAGGTGTTCTAAAATTGCCGTTTTTCTTTACCTCACTCTGCATTGGTTACCGTTGTGAATATTTCATTAATATGGATTTGCAGGAAGTCTGACTGGAGATTGAAGACTAAAATGCATAATATCAACTCTGTAGTTTAAGAGGAATATAAAACCCTGAACACTTTCATTTAATGGTTTCTGCTAAGCCCATAGTTCAGAAGACATTGCCCTTCGGGCTACCCAAATGACATTTTATTTTATGACAAAAGGAATACACTCACTTAAATTACAGATGGAAAAGATATCACATATAAAACTTTTACTTTACTTGCAAGTTTTATACTTTAGAAAGATCTTTCTCATTCCAAACAAGAATATGGATGCATACACACACAAGAGGATTTTGTGGAGGAAAAAAAATGACCAATTAAGTCACAGAACAGACTCTTCAGCCAAAATTAGCGTTCTTAGGATGCTTCTCTTGAATTTTCTTTCATTCAGAGACACTGGATTTTCCTGGCAGGAGAATGAACATCTCTGTTCTGGGTACTAGAACTTGTTCCTCTCAGCCCCAAGGATGTTGCTACTCATAACTACATTTAGATTACTTGTTGGTGTGCAGCTCCTTTTTGCAACAGTGAGAAAGTTCTTAGCCAGCTTTCCTTTTGGCGTGAATGGTATTAGTCCCACTCTGGAGCACAGAGGAGAGTTTTCAGCACCAACTTACAATTTGGCTTTCTGCTTTGATCGCTGATCGTGCGTGGCTTAGACACTGGCTGCTCAAAATATTGAAAATATATTTTAAAATAACCTTACCAGAACTATTTCAAACCCACTGTGTTTTGAATACAAAAAGTAGAAACCCTGAAAATTGAAAATGTGAATCCTTAACTTCTTTATAGCTAACCTTACAGTGTTTCTGTGAGCCAACCAGGGTAGGATATCTGTAGAAGGTCATCTCAAATACCGAGTCCATCCAATGAATATATTTATTTCACTGCTTTTATTTTCTTCTGCTCTAATGTTAAAATCACCTATGTGAAAAAAACTTTAAAGCCTATAATTGTGTGAATATTTGTGAATATTTTAGTAGCTATTGTTTTCCCACACACGTGATTTTGATAAATAAGTACACTTCCTAAACATTAAAATGCTGTTATTTTAACAATGAAATCTAACTGTAGTAAATTAAGTGCATACACTATTAATGTCTCACTAAGGAATAATAATTATTGTGAAGTCAATTACAATGGTTAATTTTTTATATTATTTTTTTTTAAAGAATGCTGATGAGTACACAGATCTGCCTGTGAGACACAATGAAGATCAGATGAACAGTGAACTGGCAAAACATCTTCCGATTGAAGTCAATCCCCATTCGTTTGACAGTTCACACACAAAAACACACCTCCTGCTGCAAGCCCACTTCAGTCATGCCATGCTGCCTTGTCCGGATTATGCAACTGATACGAAGACAGTGCTGGACCAAGCAATTAGAATATGTCAGGTATAGTAAGACATTTCAATATTTAACTCTTGTTGGTTTACTATTTATTGTTAGCGTGTGGTAATATTTTGAATATAGAAAAATCTGAAGATTTCTTGCAGTCTTGTGGAGAACCGGTACTACACGGTGTGATACCACTTTGTTTAGGGAGGAGCTAGATGCCCATAAAGATGCCCACTTTACCAAATTGGAGGTAAAAAACTTATGGTAAGAGACCGTGGTACCCTGGTTGGAGGCACCCGTTGCCACAGGGCTCGCCTCTTCTTTCATATCCAACAGCTTTCTATCTCCGTATCGTGGAATGTTGCATGTAAGTCATTCCTGCATGGGTGTGCTCCCTGCAGATTGTTATGCTGACCCCCAAGAACCTGTCTCCCATGGGTACTTTTATTTTTATAGCACCCAAAAGTGCTGTAGTCATTGCCAAGCATAAATAAAACATGCTTTGAAATGTGATTTGGGACGAGATGCAGGGAGGGGTTTTCTCTAGCTTGTGAAAAGATACATCATCTATTTCCCAATTAGCACAGACTCAAAGAGTGTGCTTTTAAACAAGATTTTAAACTCAGTCTGGAGGCTTCTGACTTTTACCATTGTATTGCAGTCGAACTCACAGAAACTAAACTGACCATGGAGAGTGCTGGTAACGGGCGATCACATGCACAGTTGCATGCCTCAAAAGAATTTTAAAGCAGCAATTTGAGTTTGGAATAGAGTGCTGCCATATCTGAAAAGCACAGTTACAGTTACAGCAGGAAGGGTGAGCTCTAGTCGACCCAGAGAACAGGTGCCCCTCTGATTCTACTGGAAAGGAATAATATTCTCTTCAGCAGAACTGGGCAAGGACTCATTCACAGGTTCTTGAAGATCAGGTCTCCTTCAACAAACTATTCTTTTTATCTTCCTCAGTTCCACATCTGTAAAATAGGGACAGTAGTTCTTTCTTCCTACGTTTTCTGTTTGCTCAAATTTTAGTATCATCAGCGATCTACATGTCAGTTATCAGAATGAGGCTTTGATCTTGTTTGAAGCCTGTTGGCAATATGGAACTGCAAACATCATTGTGTCAAGCCTACCAGTTTGTAAAACCACTCTATGAGAAATTATTAATCAATGCTCTAGACAGACAAAATACCATGGGCAATTCAGTGCCCAGTGATTTGGGTGGGTCTCAACCTTATACTAGCAAAACCTGCAAGCTTGTAATACTAATATCAAACAAAGCAAAACTAAAATTAAGAAAGGAAAGTAAGAAGCAAACAATACCACAGATTTTATTGTTATGCAGTCTTAAGCTTGGCAACCAGCAGTGCTTGAATGCAAATCTACTCCAAATATTTCAGATCAACAAAATCATGCTGCTGAAAGCTTCAATGTATGAACAGTTATTATTCATAATACTCAGTTATTAACAGGGAACAATGTCACTTGCTGAGGTGAGAAAACTCACCTTTGTTTCCAAGAGATCACATACTTAAAGTTCATTTACACATTTGTGGAATTAGCATTTGGGGGGTTAATTACATATTTGGGAAAAAATGTAAATTAAAGATTCTTTTCAATAATTATTTTGCTCAATATTTATCCCGCTATGCTAAGAAATGTATTTTTTAATCCTGTTACTGCATAATAGGTGTTTCAGAACCAACATTCACTCAGAAGAAAATCCCTAAAATATTCAACAGTTCCTTTAAACTGAAGTAGAGTTCAGAAGAATACCATTCCGTACTGTGCCTTCGCACTCCAGCCTTCTGTTAACTACTACAGAATGTTACATACACAGTCATCTTAAAAAAAAAAGAAAAAAAAGAGTTCCCCTTTTTTTTAAAAAAGAAAAAACATGCAGGCATTTTTGTATTTTGAAGTTAGCGCATGGTTTACATCTCTTGGGAGAATATTTGTTCCATCTTATTAGTCACGCTTTCCAAACGGAGGTTAAAGTTCCCAGAATCTAAGCAATAGACAGGGTTACACTTTCAATACTGGTTGTTACCTTTTTCCTTAGCGCTGACCTGCTGATGAACTCTGGGTCAGCAGAGGTGGAAAAAAAGATGTTAGTTGTGAGAAAAGGAACTGAACCATAGAAGGATCCATTGATAAACACATTCAGTGGGTGATGTTCTCTGTGTGTATGAACACACGCTCGCACACCACCAAACGTAAAATTCAGCACCGAGACAGGAACTGGGTTTTAAGTAATGTTGAACTTTTGTTTATTTACTTACAAAGTACTTTAGCTGTTAAGGTTATACAGCTAACCTTCAAACTGTGACCTGAACGTAAACTGTTATTTTTGCTGGCGGGTATGTGAATGACAGACTTTCCATATCAGCGCTGCTTTTCTGTTACAAGAAAGCAGGATCTTTTCAAAGAGCTTTTACAAGTGGTTGTATCTCGGTAGGTACAGCAGGCCTCCATCCCAGGTCCCCTGCAGATCGCATTTGCCATCTCTAGCCACAATACGTAAGCAAGCCTCTTTCCATCGCAGGCTATTAAACTCCTTCCCTCTTCTGTACTGTCTTTCACCTGAATCAGCCTTCTCTCCCATGGTTCTTTTTGCATCCCACCCGTTGTGTCCTCCCACCCGTTCCTCCAACGTCCTCTTTCATCGCTCATGGTTTTAGGCTGAGCAGTGTTAATGGTCAGTCAGAAAACTATGGTAACAACATCAGATAGATGTAGCTGATGGATTTCTAGTAACATTCCACTCTTTTCTAATACAAAAAATTATGTAATCCCCCTTAAATTGATTTTCCTGAGATGTCTTAGAAGTTTTGGTTTTATGTTATAATTCTGTTCCTCTATACTCACGATGAAAGATAGAAGTCATCAGCATTTAACAGAATTTGAGGAGTTGTGGTGCTGGCTCAATAAAGGAATGTAATTGTTAACATAGAAAATGGAAGAAATATATTCTGTCACAGTTTTTCTATAGTTAGCATTTGTTAGGTATAGATGGAGTTCATTATAGCAAGATAAAATTTAGTATCTGTTTACCCAGTACGAAATTCAGAATGCTTTCCCTTTTACTGCAGAAATATGGGGAACAGCAATGCGTAACCTTCTGGAAGGTGAACGCCTATCTACTCCCACACCCATCTCTAACGAATGGCCACTGAGGCATTGGCTAGACTGAAGGAATGTCCCTGCTCTACAGTGAAGAGCGCAGTTCAAAAAATAACAAGTTTTTTGTCAGTGACAGGCTGTCATAGATAAAGCACAGAAGGTTCCCATGGCTCAGAAAATCTTCCATGACTTCCTGTGTCGTCTTGGGCAAGTCACTTAATTTGTATTTGCCTCTGTTACCTTTAATACAATTACAGGAGAGTGCGTATTGTCTTCAAGCCTAGTACTCTGTCTGCATTATTTTTACTAAGAAAAGATAGAGGTGTCAGTAAGATGGTGCTGAGCACTCCAGTAGCTGCTCAAAATCAAACACTTCTTGCAGAAGAACATCAAAGAATAAAAATTCTAATGAAATGATTTGTCTAATATTTTTATAGAATATAATTATTATTGTAAAGACAATACCCCACCTTTTTTCCTATCTCTGATTTAAGAATATGTGAAACAGACTAAATCTAATCTCTTTTTTACTTCTTTTGTCAAGCCTTATATTTTGTGACTGTGTATTCAGCGATCAGTTCTTACTCTGCTGTTCTAAGACTATCGCATATATTTGCATTAATTGAAATGGATAATTGAGGCAGTAATACCGTTGGTCTCAGATTCAGCAGGGCAGTCTCTTCTAGGAAATAATGTGACAGTTGCTGGCTTTGCATTGGGATTGGCCACAAGCCTCCACTTGTAGTGTAATCGTTGATAAAATATTTTAATATTGCCAGGAGCAGAACTGCCATGGAGCTCAGCCTTAACCTTTGAGAAGTGTTTACCTATGGATGTGTTAAACGCATCTCAGCAGGGTACCTGTGCATTGAGAAGATGGACATGAAGTCAGATTCCAAACTGCAGAGTAAAGACTAGTTTGCACTGGAAATTAGAACCTTCTAACACTGTCACTCGTGGCTGGCCTTTACCCATCATTTTACTCCTCCAGAGAATCTAATTTTGACAGGAAACAAAAAACTCTCTGCGTTAAGCACTGCATTTCCTTAGCTGGACAATGGTGTGCGTAACACCGCTTTACCCATTCTAAAATAGTTAAATAAGCTGTTTCTGGTCATCTAAATTGCAACTTTTGCTACAGTTCTGCTTATGAGAATCATCTTTGTGGTACATGTTCAGAGCCATCAAATATTGCACAAATATGCTGCCCAATTCAGCTGTCTTACATACTAAGCTAGTTTACATACTAAATGCTTACTCTACTAAACTGCAGACTGTTCTGGCTGGTGGTGGGAGCTGTATCTACTGCTCCTCACACAAAGGTACTTTCCGACCGTATCAGCACAGCTGCAAACAGCAGAGGTGCCGGAGCTGCAGTTCCTGGACTAAAAGAATGAGAATCATAGAATCATTATGGCTGGAAAAGAGATCATCAAGTCCAACTCTAACTCTACCAGGCCCACTTCTAAACCATGTCCCTGAGCACCATATCTAGACGACTTTTAAATACATCAAAGGATGGCGAGTCAACCACTTCTCTGGGCAGCCTTTGATAACCCTTTCAGTGTAGAAGTTTTTCCTAATGTCTAACCTAAACCTCCCCTAGCGCAACTTGATGCCATTTGCTCTTGTCCTATCCATTGTAACTTGTGAGAAGAGACCAACACCCACCTCTCTACACCCTCCTTTCAGGTAGTTGTAGAGAGCAATAAGGTCTCCCTCAGCCTCCTTTTCTTCAGACTAAACAACCCCAAGTCCCTCAGCCACTCCTCATAAGACTTGTTCTCAAGACCCTTCACCAGCTTCATTGCCCTTCTCTGGACCCTCTCCAGCACCTCAATGTCCTTCTTATACTGCGGCACACAAAACTGAACACAGTACTCAAGGTGCGGCCTCACCAGTGCTGAGTGCAGTCGGACAATCACTTCTCTAGCCCTGCTGGCTACACTATTCCAGATACAGGCCAGGATGCTGTTGGCCTTCTTGGCCACCTGGGCACACTGCTGGCTAATGTTCAGCCGGCTGTCAATCAACACCCCCAGGTCCTTTTCTGCTGGGCAGCTTTCCAGCCACTCCTCCCCAAGCCTGTAGTGTTGCATGGGGTTGTTGTGGCCCCAATGGAGGACTCGGCACTTGGCCTTGTTGAAGCTCATACTATTGGCCTCAGCCCATTGATCCAGCTGTCCCTAAGCTCTGGACTTCCCATCCTCCCCAAACCTCCTCAGCTCCTAACAGCCTATTGGCCTGGGGAGCCGTATCCCTTGGATCATTTGTTTTCCTGCCCATGAGGAAATGGAGAAGTTCTTGAAGATCCCAAGTGTGTTTTGAGCTCATATTTTGTCTGTTGTTAGTGCAGGTGTGCCAATTACTTGCTGCAAGGTGGTGGGAATTACAGGAATGGTCTATTTTACAGTTGTGTATGTAAGATTTGTCCAGAATCACCCGGGGAAAGAGATAATTGTTTTGTTTAATGGGTGCGTTGGCAACTATAAATAAATGGGCAGCTTTACTGAAGGAAGGGAAGAGAATCAAATTAACTTGAGAATGCAGAGGATTATTCAGAAACAAGTGAAGAGCAGAGGCCATATCTCTTTAGCTACTACACATATTCTTTGTGTATGTGGTGATACTCCAGTGATAGCACCGTGTTTGCAATTTTACATAAATACTGGCTGCTTTCATGGTTGGATGGCTATTATTCCACATTAGGAGGGTGGAAATAATAGAATAATCAAAAAACTTGTAGCGCATATGCTGGACAGTAATGCTTATTTATAGATACTAACTTTGTAGTGAAAGTCCCCGGGCACGGGAATTGCTGAGGTGGAATTACTTGCTGCCTGCTTGTGTTTTATAGGTATATATGTGGGAGAAGGGAGGGTTACCTTTGCGGCAGTGGTGTTGGGGTTTTTGCTTGCTGTGGATAATTGGTGAACTGGTGTATGGAAGCATCTTGGTGACAGTTTAATGATCATTTGGTGCTGCTTATATATAATCCCTCCCCCACCCATGACAAACCTTTTCCCAGTTGGGGCTGGAGGAAATGAGTAATGCTTAACCCATTTGTGTGATCAATTCACTTAAGCAGCTACTGTGAAATGTTAATCACAACTTTAATTTGTACTGCATTAGCATTTTGATTAACTTGTAGGCTTGCTAGCACACTTGAAGCACTTTTACTCATAGTTACAGCTCGGAAATGACTTTTTGATTAATTAAGTTTGTTAGACAGCAGCTGAGCTTCCTGAATGCTAACCTTATGGGGCTAAAAGTTCAGGAGAAAGTTACTGGGAATAACTGTTGCTGTTGAAAAGGATTCTTGTGAATGCACTCAAAATTTTTTAATTATTGACAAAATATTACATTGCTACTTTGAAACTGACTTTAAACTCTAAAGAGGGCAGTTTTATTATGGGAAAGATGCTGTATAGTTTTCATGAGTTTGGTAGATTTGTGTAAGATTTGGAACAAATGCCATCTTTAAGGCAGTGTTTATGTTTAGGAAACTGGGATTTCTTGCCAAGAGATTGTTCTCAGAAACATTTTGTGGTATTTACAGATCACTAGCATAGTAGATAATATGAATTTATTGATTACTAATTTGAAAATAAATTGGCTATTGGGACTCAACAAGTTCTGAATGTGTTGGGTTATGCCCTATCAAGTTTATATCGCCAGTATCACATTCCATAGCTGCTTTTCTCTCTGTAATACTNGCACACAAGGGTTGCACTCCACTAAATGTAGACAGTAAGTGATTTGTCCTTTCCCTGGTTCTGATCGTACTAATAATGTTACTATGGAGGCTAAAGGATGAATACAGGGATAGGAATCTTACAAAGCAGCTAGGAAGGTCGTAATTTGCATACATCAGTGAGACCTTTATGATGATGGGAGAATGAAGAATTAGTCTCTCATAGGGGGTAGCAGAGCATATGGAAGAGGGAGCTGAATATGCTTGCAAAAATTGAAGGGAGGGGGGATGCAGAGGGCAGTATAAAAGGAGTGCCTCCTGAATAGGATTAATTACATCTTATTCACTATATCTCTGATAAAGTACAAGGGGGATACAGCTGTATGAGTCTGATTTAATTGATCTGAACAAGCTCCTCCCCCTCTCCAAATTAATACATTTCTAAAAAGTAATCTTTGACTAGATCTCTGAAATGCAAAGTTTCTGCAGATACCTGTTTTACCAATATATAGCATACAAAAAGTAGTGACCTTAAAACCCTCTGTAAGACTTCTTCAAATAAATTCCAACTTTTCAAGTCAGTTGTTGTTTCTGGAGTATATAATTGAAGCATCGTAATCATGATTTATATAAAAACATGAAACTTATAGTGCATGGCATGCTTTAACATCTGGAAAAATATTTTACTTCTATTAGTATGATCTCAAGTCACATGTGGATCATAATATAATATTACGTACTGGAAGGCTTCCTACATTTGAAGCATGTGCAAAAAAGATTTATTATTATTATAAATTCATAGTTTTCAGGAAAATGGGTAAAATGCATACACTTATCCATATTATTAACTATAAATATTTGTCATATAAACTCTGTAGTCCTAAACAGCTGTAATTAGGCACCATTCTAATGATTTTAATAGATCTATGAATTTAAACTCGTATTTCTAACTGAAGTCTAGTTCTAGACAACAGAAATTAGCATGCAGCGAAGACAAGAGTGGGGATATTTTGATTATTTGATATTGGAATACTATAAACAACAACTTCAGGTACAAAAATAGGTACAAAACCCAACCAGCTCTGCTTTTTTGACGTAACTGTGCAATAACAGTTTAAAGTGTTTTAGTCTTACACGGTGTATTTCTTTTAGATTATTGTTTTCTTCCTTCCTTCCTCAAAGCATCACTGCAGAATAAGACTTGTATTTGTTTGGCTGAGAATGTGTTGGATTTACTTTACGTAAACTTTCAAGTCTAAGATGAATGTCGTTCTGCATGGAGGGCTGTATACATTCGTGTACCTACCTTCCATTTCCCGAAGGCAGGCGCTCAAGAAACTGTAATAGCTTGTGAAGCACTGATACAAAATATAAAATTAATCTTTTAAGAGTGGAGAAATTTGAGCCATGGAGCTCACCGTGAGTAGTCCTGAAGTTTCAGCCCCCATCCGCCAAGTCATTACCACCAATGGCATCACTGTAGGCAGTTGACTTTTACCTGAGTAATCACAGATGCAATTCTCAGCCACAGTGGCACTTCTTACATTACCTCAGTCTCCTTAGTTAGCCTCTGTATCCAGAGCAGTTATCATTGTTCATTTAGCTTCGTTGCCACATTCCTTAAATATTATTTAGTTCCAAAATACTGACATTTATATTTACAATGTTTAAAATTACATTTACAGTATTTAAGTAGAAATGCTTAGTATATTCAGAGTTATATGACAGGTGACTTCAAACAGAAGAAGAAATTATTCCAAGCAGTATGCAGTATCTGTTAATAAGATGCAAGCTGTTTCATTTTAACACTTCAGTAACTTATCTTAAAGGAAAAAGCTGTTTAAGTCATTTGAGTAGATCAGAAATTCTGCTAGTTGTAGAGTCTCTGTTCCCCTGCCACTTACCCAGTCGTACAAGAGTGATCCAGAATATCTGGCTTTCAAATGAAGTATGTGAAAGTACTACCAAAAGCAGTGTTAAAACTTTCCAAAGAATTTCTAAAATAAAAGATATTTCAATTGCTAGACAAAACTCCTAAACGGATGGGGAGGTAAGTGGGGTGGATATGTTCATTATGGAACAATTTATTGTCTGTTATTTTGAGCATATATTCAGAGGGCTTAAAAACGTCAGAGAAAAGCAATGTTTTGCTGTCAGTGTGTTTTGCTAACAATGTTTTGCTAATCAGTGAGTATGCCACACACTCACCTCTCCCACATCCTGCCTCCATCTTTGCTTCCCCTCAAGGTAGGGAATTATAAACCATAATTTAAATTCCAATCATGGGTAGTAACTTTGGCTAAAAAGAGACAGACTGTAAAATCTCAGCTTCACGTTAGACAAGAAAGGTACAATTTGATCAGTTTAAATAATTCAGTACTTAAGGATAACCAACCACTGCTCCTGAAAATAAGATGATGGAAACCTGGTAATAGATGCTGAGGGCTTCGTATTAATGCATTTCTGGAAAGAAGAAAGAAATAGCAAGATTTTGATCCAAACATTTTGACATTCAATTCTTGGATATCATCAAAATGAAAATTTTTGGCCATACCTGACAGGTACACCGACATCAACCAGTTATTGAGCATCAGCATTTTTGTCCTACCCCTGCCATGGTTTATAGCTTGTTGCTTCCCATGTTGATACAAGCCAAGCTATTTTGGATAATGACAGACAAAATGTTAAAGGATGTGTCACTAATTGCTATTATTACTTTGTGGTGGTCCAAGTATGACACTTGAAAGGCTTAAAAGCTAATGCCTGATTCTTTCAATAAAATCCATCTCAGTATAGGCCTCTGCTTTTATTCTCCTAAGTGCAGGAAGAGGCCCAAATAAGATGACAGTAAACATATTTTTCATTATAATCAGCAATATTTCCTTTGACTCCTCTATTTACTCCATCTTTTCTATTTTAGGTTAAAAAGTGGTGGGCTTAGGGCTTTTTTTTTAACTTGTTGGTTTACCATAAAATATCTGTATGTTTTTTCTGTAGGTAAAAACATCTTTATAGTTTTGTTGTTTCATTTCTTGCACTTACTGCCTTCTTCTCTTAATTTTTTCTCTATGATGAAATTACCCTGTGTTGGCATGAAATTCTGAGGCTAGAAAGGCAGATAATGAATTTGTGCTGTTTCTCAGTTTAGAAAAATATTCTTAATCTGTTCCAATCTTATCACCTATAACATATTTATAAACTACTTACTTCTTTGCCAAATAAGAGTTAAAGTTAAGAAGCCACAAATTTCTAGAAAAAAAAATCATGCTGGTTTGTAGTTAACAAACCAAACAAGCAGCAACTGGAGAAAGTAGAGAGACTAAATGCTATTCATCAGATAACATAAATATTAGATACTTATCATTTTTTTCTTGTCTTTTATATTGTTTTCTTTACTTAGTTGCTAAATTTTATATAGCTGATTTGGAGATAAGGGAATGACTCAATTTGTTACCTTGAGTATTTATAGGAATTTCAATAACCATTTAAGTATCAAGCATCTGTGTGTTTTACACTTAGCGGAAAATGAAACGTGTGCGGGTTTCCAAGGCAGCAGATGAAACAAGCCAACTTTACCATTGTTCTGACTTTTTCACAATGTCACTGTCTTGGATTTCACATCCAGATAGAGATGCTGTGAATAAATTCTATGGGTGAAGAAGCAGAAAATAAGGAGGAAAAGAGGATTTGCCATGTGGATTCATTATAACAATGTGGAACACAGAGTCTCACACACACAGGCTTTCCTTACTCCCTACGGGATATCTATCTGTAGGCCTCTATCAATTTCTAGGAGATTTTCTAGGTTGAAAGGATCCTCCAGTTAATTTCAGTGTATAGCTTGTTTTAGATTTATCTTTCTCTTACGTCTTCTCTCTTCCTTTTCCCCTTTTCAAACCTCTTTTAAAAGGGCTGGGGGTAGGGGAATAGATTTAAAAAAAAAAAAAAAATAGGGAAGAAAACAATGAAAACAGTGTCATGCATATATCCTGAGAAGCATTTTATGAAAATACCACTGTTTCATGCTGACTAAAAATACAACTTACTGCATTCTTCTTGCTGCTCATAGAAAGGACAGGATAATCTATGCACCCATTATTCTTCCCATATATACAGCAGTCTCGTCATTGAGGAACATGATGTTTCAGGCTATGTGAGAACAGCAGAAAGGAAAGAACAAGAATCAGGTAGTGTAGAATAGGAGAGAGATGCCATACTGTCTGAGCAACACGCACAGAGACACGGACTGTACCGTATGTGGAGGCTTCAGTATATTTTAAAATATGGAAGCTCCTAAAGAGCGACTCGCCCTCGAAGATTAAAAGATGGACTTCACTCTGATATATGCTGAGAACAATTCCCTCTTTATCTGACTAAAAATCATGTGAACCAACACATAAATCTACAGGCCATGAAACTGCTCCTTTCAAATGTGACTTCTAAAATAATTTTATTTTCTGTTGGGTAAAAAGAATCCTACCTGGGAATCCCCTAGGCAAGCCAAGTGAAAAGAGAGAGGAAAACCATTACCGTTGTGCTGTGAGGTACTATTTCTGGGGTCACTAGGAATGTTATTAGGGTGTTTCAGGGTGCTATGCCTCTTCCTTCAAAAAAGGCGAGTTAAATGTTAAATCTAGATCTTTATTAGCTGAAAGGCACTTTATCCAAATTCATGAGAAATGAGACAACATTTGTGTAATACAGGGTAACACTTCAAATATTTTTCTAAGTGTCACTGATCTTATCACCCCGATCTGGAATAAAACCTGTTGAAATTGCATTGTAAACTGCTAAAATAAACTGTGTGACTGGCCAGGACTGAAACTAACTTGTGTCTTTAAACTCAGTATTTCTCCAGAATCAGTGTAATTTAATTGAAATAGCTCTGCGTATGTAAACAACTCCTTTGTTTAAAGAAGATTTCACTGTTTAGTTTGCCTTAAGTAAATGCTGCCTTTTGTTTGTCTGTAAAACATTTGATTAAATGTAAAGACTTACATAGACAGCTTCTCCTCATTACACTGGTGGCTGGAAAATAAGTTAAAATGATGGAGGTATCTGCTGCCTAAGGAAGTATCGAACAATATCATTTGTCTTTAAAAGAAAAACCCGTGGAAACATCTTAAGCCTAGTCCTAAACTACAGTTCTCTTACTATCCAGAAGATGGTATTTAAAGAAGCGTTGAAACTGTTCAATATACGAGACTGTCTTCTTGCTATCTTAAAAAACATTTTCTAGTATTTTAATCAAACTCCAAATTTCCTACATGGCACACCACTTTTAAATATATGACTTTCTACTGAATTAGAGTGTTGTAACATGAAGACCCACACTTTATTGCGATTGTAATGGTATTAAACAACAAAATAAGCAAGACAACTAACATATGATAGCATAATTTTTTCCACCAGCTGAAATGCTTATATAAATCATAATAATTGTTTTAATGTACTCTAGAAAGGGCGAAAAGTATATATTCAAATAACTGCATTTACTATTTAAAAAAAAATATGTTGAAACCAAAAGCTCATGTTTGATCCTTTCTCCTTTGGAAGAACTCTTAAATTCTCTTCCAGACTAACCAAACAGAATTTAAGCGTAACAATTTTTTCATGTCAGTAGGTCCACTTGCAATGCACAATCCGTAATGAATTTTGCAGATTGAGATCTTTATGCTAGTGATACTTATAGTATACCTTTTACTTCTATTGTCTAAAACATAGTAAGTAGAAATGGAACAGCGACTCACCAGACGTGGAAGGCAGGATGATCGGTAACACTTTGAAACGTGATGTGTAGCTCGATAAGGGGTTTTTTTGTTTGCTTGGGTTTTTTATGTACCTTGGGAAAGATTTTCAGATTCAGGATAGAGATGCCAAAAGAGAGACATCCCTCATTCTCAAGACAATCAACTGTTTACAACACAAAGGGTGAAATCCATGTAATTTCTGACTGCTCTTACTCACTTTAGGTAAACTATTAGCTATTTTGCAGTCTTTCTTCAAGATTTCAAGTTAGGTGTCAGTGTTGAACAAAACCTCAAAAATGCTCATTAAGATGAATTTTAGAGTTTTTATCTAGTCCAATTCAAGAGATTTTTTGAGTCCTTCGGTTAAAATGGGAATCACAACTGCTACTGGTAAGTGGCTTTAGTATTATTTTTTGATCAAATGTAAATATGTTGTTGTTGTTCTTAAATAGTTCTTAAAATTTTTGAATAAATATGCAATTCCGGCAAAGCTGTCATCAAAATACAAACCAATACTGCAGTTAATTGTAACTTCTCTCTTTACAATAAACTTTGAGATTTATTCCTTTCATTCTGAATTGGATTATGTAAAAGAGAGGTTATTTGTAAGGAAAAGATCCCACCTTCTGCTCTCACCCCCAAAACCATGGTGTAAATTACCTTTTCAAGGGTAAGAGTTGAAGATGATGACGATGCAGGATTTAATCCATCTTTTTTCAAGGTTAATTCAAAAGGTGCCTACTGCCGTCAGTAGAGGTTGAAATAAATTCCTATGTTGAAGTCCTAGAAATTCCTGTACGTTAAACATTAATAAATGCTTTTACTTGTATGAACCAGGTACACAATTATACTTGTCTTTTTATATATATTTATTTATTTAATTTTTTTTTTTATATTAGGCAATGCTGGATGTTGCAGCACATCATGGCTGGCTGGTGACTGCTCTGAATATAACCAATCTGGTGCAGATGGTGGTTCAGGGTAGATGGATACATGACTCTTCCCTGCTTACTTTGCCCAATATAGAGCTTCAACACCTTTACCTTTTTGGGTATGTAATTCTTCTAAGCATTTGCAGGTTTGCAGTTTCATTCCACCTCTGACTGCTGATTGTGTTTGAATGTCATTGTTGTGAGAATGTTCATTAATGCACCAGAAGCAGAACTCATTCTTTCACAGTGATGCTTTCCCAAATGGAGTTTCTGTTTTCAATATTCATTGATTAATTAACCCCCACAAATTATTTTGAGAACCATGATTCCAGACAAATTAACAAGAGATCACTGGAAGGGTTCCAAGTCCTAACAAATCTAACTCTGTATATTAATTATCTCTTTATTTTAATCCATTATAAAAATACATTAGTATCCATCTTAAGACCGTAGATAATGCTAAGCTCTATAGATGCCTAGATGATGCAGTAATTCATGCTACCCAAAAAATAAATGACCAGCAATTAATAACAGAAACCAGTATCAAGTTTTACCACCAAAGCAACTGAAAACAAATGTTTGCTTTCCCTCCCTGGGCATATGTTTTGCTGTCTGTATCAGGAAGTGGAGCCAAGGCAAAAGGAAGAGCGTGCCTGGAGGTTACCAAGGACCCATCGAGTGTCTTCCTGAACTAATGGCTGCCTGCGAAGGAAAAGAGAATGTTTTTGCTTCCATCGTGGAGAGTGAATTGCAGACAGCACACATTTCACAGGTAATACTTTCTATCCGAGGTCATTATCAATGTGATTGGAAAGGAAGAGCAGTTGGGAAAAGAAATACTGTCTTCACTTCGGTTCAGCAAATGTCATGTGATGATCCATATAAAGTGCAACACATCCATTGCTCTAATTTCAAGGTACTGCTAGCTTTACAGCGTTTCTTCTCTGCCTGTTTTCTTCATATTATTTTCACTTATTCCCTGCTAACCAGTAACAGAGTCTGGTTTATGGCTGATATTACCACATCTCTTTGCTCTAAAGACGCTTCTCTAGGTCATTCAATCTGCTCAGTGTTATCCACCTTTTCAGAGCCAGCTATGCGCTAGGAATACATGCATTGCAAATGTCATCATAGCTGGTTTCTGAAGTGGTCTGTCAAACACCATTTTCTTCTGACAATACCCTTAGCAAAAGATCCAGCACTCATTTTCTATTTGGAACAGAAAAAGCAGATGAAATTTCCACACCTCACAGGGGGAAGAAAAAATACTATCTATCTCAAAATGTTGAGGCTGCTGAAGTCTTATTTTCAGTTTGGTTTTCAAGCCATTTGCAGCAAAGGGCAGCTTTATTCCATAGTGTTCATCACGTGCTAAGCCTATTGATTTCAAATAAATGTACAAAAGATGAAAACTTCAAAAGCCATACTTCAAATGTTTTTTATTTGAATATTTAAAAGGACAGCAATATGTCCTGTGTTTGACTGTTCAGCTTCAGTTAAACCTTTTACTGGTATGCAAACAAGAAGAAAAGTACTTAAATGTCTATAACAGACATCTGCATTTGTAACTAAATTAACATTAAAATTTTGAATTAAGAAAATGTATTGACATCAAAACAAGGCTTCCTTTAACAACAGATTTCTAACATAATACACATTGATTTCAGTCCAACTTTCAGATGTGATAAAAAATTAGAACATTGTTATAATTAGTTCAGGGAGAACTCAGAAGTAAACTTACTTAATTTATTTGCATAAATTGCCATTCTGTTATCTTTAAAAGCAAATGCAAATTGGCTCTGTCTGATATGATGATGGTTATTTGGCTCAAAAGTGCTTCAATTTGCGTAGCAATCTGGTGTCGTCTCTGCAGTGAGGCGATCCCAGGTAACATACAAATCCTGAATTATTCCAGAAATTAGTATGTTTAAAGCATCAATTTAAGTGCTAATTGCAGTAGTAATGAGAAAAAGCAGTACTACTGTGAGATTTGCATCTACTGCCCCATCAGTATGCCTGGAACGGCTGCTGACTGGCAGAGGATTTGGCTGCTAATTAAATAATTGTATGCATGGCAGTGTTCTCGTCTGATTCAATAGATGAAGATTAATCCTCAGATAAATATGTTTGGCTGGTATTGAAATGTCTTAGCAGTTTCTTCAAAAATAGCTTGTGTGTATGTGGTGTGTATGTTCACACTGTGAATGACTCTGTGCCTCTATATGTCTATGTTTGTAAATACAGAGGCATATAAAGAGGGAAAAACATAATGCCTTAGCATCATACAAGGAGAAAGTTTCATTTCCGTGAGCTGGGAATGGCCATATTGGGTATAGCAATGACTGTATTATACAGGTCATTGCAAGCGTGAAACATTTATACCAATATTTTATATGCTTTATGGCATTTTTTTTCAGGAAAAACCCTATTGTAATACCTTGTAGAGAATTAAAATTCATATTGAAACTGCCTGTTGAATGCTTTCGTATGTAAAGTCCTTCAATGGACACTTAGACAGGGGCCAACCAAGAGAAAAATTCTTCAATAAATAATGCAACTTCAGGATATATTTTCTGTAATGAAAGAATATAAGATTACAGAGTTTAAGCCGAGCATTCTGGCACCAGACCTGAACAAAGTCAAATAAAGTGGTAAGTACCCCACTAAATTGCCAAAACCATCCTTTTCCAAACAAACCTTTTACTTCTCGCTCACAGTATATTGAACCTATGTCTTAAACCTCTTACTAGCATGAAACTGGTAAAACCAGCTTGAGCTTTAGATAAATTTGAGGCAGACAGGGAAAGGAAGAAATTTCACATTTGCAAAGAAGAAAATGTCTTTTAAGCAGATTGGTAATTAATTTTTAAATAGCAGCTCTTGAAGCTGCTCATGGATTTGGAATATTAGGCTAAGTCCTGGGGAGACAGATTATTGGCAAAAATGCTAATGATGTTATCAAAGGTTCATGAAGAATTTCTCATGTGATTATGATTTGAATCTATGGGGTTTGTAGGTAAATATATGTGTAGTGTATATATATACTATATATGTTGATATATTTAAAAGGAGAGATGATATGTGCTTATGTCATCCTGTACAGCAAAAAAAATAGTAAAATTGTCAAGAAATACCTAAGTGATGTGGGAGCCTGAGTTTAATTTTCCAAAAGTTAGTTATAATCCTAAACCTCATTGAAAGTCAGCGAGACTTTAAAAGCTAACAACCTAAATTCAAAAACTATTTAGACTGTAACTCTGATCTTTGGCCTAAGCTCCATGTTCGTTTCAGTGATTCATTCTGAATCATATTTCTTTAACAAATGTTTTTCAGTTTCTATCACTTAGGCATTAGGCATCTTTTAAAATATTAAGCTGATATTTATATTATTAAGCTGATATTTATATTATTGAAAGATAAAAAAGAATCTTCAAGATTGAAAAAAAAATATTATCCCTGCTGTAGTATTAGCTGTTTCTACTCTGGAAGTATCTGTGTTCCTATCATCTTCTTTTTTATTTTCAGCTGCTACTACTTCACTCTCTTCCTCAGTAAGAAAAGCATTTCTTCATCTTCTCCACGTTGCATGGATGATAAAAAGGCAGCCTGCTGTCCATACGGATCAAGCAGTACTAACTTTGCCTTTAACTTTCAAATACACAAGGCCTGGAGAATGACATGTTACAACTACTTTCTTATCTAATTAGAAACTTACTCAGAGTTCCTTTGTTTGGACTATAAAAGCTACATGAGGACATGACAGCCTTTGACAAATAGAATATGTTGGGGTTGTACTGTGTAAACCAGACCAAATCATAGTCTTCAACAGAGCCACCAGTAACGTCACTAAAGATAATTGTAACAAGTCTTATCCTCTGAGATAGTACACATAAAAGTTTTCCAAGTAAATTATTGATATCTAAAGTATAACCAAAGGCACAGTCACCAGATTGGTGTATATTAGGGTGCCTGTACTGAACACAGCAGAAGTAGACTGCTTTGGTGCACAGAGAGTCTCCCACAGTAGGTCTGTACAGTTCCTACAGTAAGCTTTGTCTTAAAAACCTTTACATTAAAGAGAAGATCGTTTGCCAGCTAAGGCGTTACTAGTCAAGTTGTCTGATCCAGTGTGATCTGCTGGAGGTGATTTTAGTAGTGTCTTGTGCGTTAGTTGTTGCCAGGATTTTGCTACATTTAATTAATTAAGAGTGACTGTGGTGTTTTTTCTCCTTCTTCAAGGTGCTGCCTTTTTCCCCCCCTTTTTGCCTTTCAGAGTTGGGACAAAGAGGGATATCTTTTCCCTTAATGCTCTAGCTGTTTATTTTCAGTTATAATTTTCCTGCCTTTTCTTAGCTAAGGCAGTATTAAGAACATCAGTGCAATTCATCGCTGTCCCCTGCTTTTACACTGGAGTTCCTGAGCGCTCACAGCTGGCCCTCCCCACCTTCTCCATTGAACGGACACAGCTGTTCATGCAGCACACAGAGGAGGGAAGAGAGAGAGAGAGATTAGTTGTAGCCTAAATCAGTTTTCTCATTTAGTTCAGCCAGGCTCTGGTAATGCAGCCATTTTAATCCAACATAAGTCCGCACTGCAGCCGAAATGGGCAGTCCTGCCCTCCCCGTGCCATTTTCACCTCTCCTGACCTAGCTCACGGCACAGCTGCACAAACGCTGTGGATGGTTCGGGTGAGGAGGTGGGAAAAAGCATCTGGGGACGAGGGGAGGAGGGATCATATCAACCCTCGCGCTGACAGTCAAAATGGCCTGTAGCCAAGAGGCTTCGTGAATGCTTGTGCCAGCAGGGGAGGAGGCTGGACCACTTCTTTCAGTGGCACTGGAGGTTCATGCTTATTCAGAGTACTCACAGGATTAGAGGATATGCTTCCACAATCAGCTTTAAGCTGATCTAAGTTCATGCTATCACCAAAATGATTAGCAAGCTGATCCATCTAGCTGCACGATCACAGCATGGTAGTGCCAACGTTTTGGGGATGGAGAGGGAAACAGCTAGCTGGCCAGGCGGATGTTGGAGAGGGGGACGGCACCACCTTTTCCTACGGCAGTGCGATCTTAGGTCTGCTTACCCTGGCTGCTGTATCCCTACGTATGTATTAACACGTACCATTACTGTCAGTATGAATCATGGCGATGATGTCTCCAAAAAGCAAACTGAGCTTTTATTAGGGCTCTATGCTTTCCAGCACAGAAAAAGTAATCAGAGAGACATCAACCACAATCTAAATGAAAATAGATTTTGTTGAAACACAAGATGGCCAAACCAATACAAGAAAAATAAAATATACTTTAGTCTTTTTCCGGATAAAACATTTCTGTTCCATGCCAGTATTGCCCTTGTGACTATGGTTACCCTCTTCATTCCCACAAGTTCCCATTTTGACATCTGCTGGCTCTTTACCAAGATCAATATTCTTTTTTCCTTCTCCTTCCCACCCTCTAGCTTTTCACATGTGTTGTTTGAAAACATGGGTGAAGTGCGGATTCCTATTTTGTTTTGGGGGTGGAGGGGAAGGAGGGCAGGGCAGAGGGTGGGTCTTGGGTTTTTGTTTGGTTTTTTTCCAGTGCCAGCCTCATCTATCTTTTTCAGCCATAGCGAGGCCACAAATCACTGCCTCCATTCCACAGCCCATTTTTCCATTTCTTCTTCCCAACAAGTTTCATTGAGCGAACATGCTTGTTTTCTTTTTACTTTACTAGTTACTGTGTTACTCCCCTCCATTTTTCCCCCAGCTTCTCAAAGCTGCTTTTCCTTGTCTGATGGAGCCCAAAATGAGAGATCCATAGGGCTGCATTTCCAGGATGCCTCCTGAAGGTTGAAGAGAGTGTCATGTTCAGCAACACAAACTGTACGCCTCTAACAACAGTTCTCTGTACAAGGATGAGAGAAACTTGAGGGCCTGTTGCAGTTCATGAGAAACCACAGAGACTTAAGATTCCTCAGGAGGACTGTAAGAAGGAGGGTTTGTTAAGATCGATGCAAGAAAGCCTTAAAAAAACCTAGGGATAACTTTGGATATGCAGTTGAACTTTTGGTTAATTATCTGAACTGATCCTCTGAACTCTCTGAGGTTTGCCCATTGCTAATTAGCACTGCAGTGACTTGTTCTTTATGGATTATGCTAAGGAAGTTTAATTTAAAACTTAATTATACTAGTTTTTAAGTGGCTTATAGGGAAAAAATACTTTAATCGGGAGTGGTAAGGAATTTTTCCTGTGTTCAGACATCAGTAATCTTAGTGAGGCACGTGTAATGTACTTGAGGCGTTTCACGTTTGTTTTATTTGCTTAGAAGAAAGTAGAGTAAGAGGTTAATGAAAAGTATCTTTTGCTTATGATTGAGAGTTGTATGATCATATAGGATATTCTAATACGTAATAAAATATTATAGAACAAATATGTAGACTGCTCATTGAATTGTTATTGTTACAGTGACAATGATTGTATAGGTTGTCTTGTAATCCACAGGGATCTGTTTTTTTCTGCAGGCTTGGAATTTCTTGTGCCGTTTGCCAATTCTAAACGTCAGCCTGAGCATTAAAGGCTGTTGGGATGACCCAGTTCAGCCACAGAATGAAGTGCCTGTTCCTGCTTTGACAACAGACACGCGAGACGACAAAAGGTGGATCAAATTACACGCTGATCAAGAGTATGTGCTCCAAATAAATCTGCAGAGAACCCAGATGGGGTATCAGGTAGATTAATTTATCATTTCCTTCCCAAGTGCACAAGTTTCCAATAATCCATTCACATTATCAATAATGCTTTATACAGTGTAACAGGGGGGTTTATGGTTTAAGTATTATGTAAATTGTGAACACTTCCAAAGCCTTTTCTTTGTTAGTAATGAAGCAAATGGTTTTTCAGGTTGCAATAGGATAGGAAATAGACTTTTAAGGTAAAATCCTAGACCAATTTGAGTCAATGAAAAAAATTCTCTCATTATTTTTTACAAACCAGAAACTCATAAAGTTCATTTGTTTGGGTACTATAAGCAGTGACAGTAGAGATGATAACTTCACAGGCGGTATTTAAGTACTCGCCAGCCCAAACTCCTACTGCTCATACTCTTGCATATCCTGCTTCCCCAAACCAGTTTATAAGCTCCCCTATTACATTCCCATCTACGTCCAAACTGCATACCAGAACCATACCTATTAATAGGTTTCTACCCATAACACATCCTCAGGCCTTTACTGAGGATGTTTTCCTCATGTTTTGCACGTGAAGCTTTTTTGAACAGCTCCTAGAACAACTTCTACCTACAATTCTTTTCCACACCTGAATTTCAGTCTCACCCCTTCGCCCAGTTAAAGCACATCCCATTTCCTCGTGGGCTGGTCACCTCACTGGGCCCTCAGCAAGTCCTCCTGTGCCCAGCCAGAAACACCAGCAGCTGCACAGGTTTCTGGTTGCTCTGCCGGTAGCAGCAGTAACTCGCTGTACCTGTTTGTCAGCTCTTGGAAGAGCTACGACCTCCTGCATTCAAATGAGGCACTGCTGAAGCTGTAGCTGTTGCTTACTTACAAATGCACTTCTTTTCATTTGCATACCATAAGCAGCATATGGACCACCATGATTATAATTTTGCTGATGAATTTCTCTAACATTTCAAACAACTAAAGATGATAATTACCAGCCTTTTTGTTGAGATACGAAGAAGAGTTCAAGATATAAGCAGAGAAGAGTTTGGGATGTTAGTTCTGAGACGCTTAAGACAACGTCATTTTGATAAAAATAATAATGGAGATAAATACATTCTGTTGTAAATCCTGAAGTTAACTTACATTAGTTAAAGAATTATATTTGAAAAGTATTCTTCTTTCCAAAAATACTACTTGTCCTGACTACAGCAGGTTCACCGTAGCTTCAAGGGGAGACCGTCTCATTTGTAGGAAGGAAAAAGGGTCAAAGCTCCTCCATAAGTCATTCTATTTGCTCTGCCAGTTACTGACAGAGACCTTTCCTAACCAGAAGCCACAGAAAAGAAGGGAGCAGGAGCATCTCATGTAGCGATCATTGTTTTATAAACCTCTCCTAGAATTTGATCCCTCTTTTGTAAGAAACAGCTGGATCAAACTGTTTCTGAAGCTTCATTGCTGTGGTGGTGCTTTTTCTTCTGTATAAATCTTCAGTAAAACCTTTCCATCTACAGAACACGAAATGAATGCTGATTGTGTGTGCGCCTCATTATATCTTCAGCTTTCAGTAGTAAAGTCACTGTCTTAAAGAATCACTGAAATAATCTTTCCTTTTGCTATATCAACCTCAAATAAAGACTTCAAGTGCTGTTTTTGTCTTTATATTAATCTTGAACAATATTGTTTAGCTTTATTTAAAGACACTAGGTTTACAATTAACCCTTCTGCAGAGAATAGCATTTGGAATATATTAGATGAAATTACAAAAAAGGAACAGAATTTCCATTCAGGTTTTATTAGCTTACAAAATAAGTAGAATAGCATCTCGTATTCTGAGTTTTTCTCTGTGAACTGTGATTATTTTTTTTAAAAGCCCTCATCTGGAAAGAAATAACAAAAATATTTCAGTCTGGCTAAATCATAGTCTTTGTAACAATTCACGACGATGTGGTTTTGAGGTGGTTTTCATGCGAGGAAGAAAGGCATTTGGGAAAGGTGATTTCTAGTTTTACTAAGCTGTTTCCTTTCCCCAACAGGGAAAGCAAGACAGTAAAGCAGTGGCTCCTCGATTCCCCAAAGCTAAAGATGAAGGATGGTTTTTGATACTGGGAGAAGTTGATAAAAAAGAACTCATCGCCCTGAAGAGAACTGGATATATCAGAAATCGAAATACTGTTTCTGTCGCTTTTTATACTCCAGAAACTCCTGGAAAGTATGACAAATTTACAAATTAAGTTCTCTTAATGATTTATCTTTTCCAGGTAGTCAAGACCTACTTTCCAAACTAATGGTTCTGCTCTTTACATTTTAGGTGTATCTACACATTGTATCTCATGAGTGACAGTTACCTTGGCATGGACCAACAGTACGATATTTACCTGAACATCATACCAGCCAGTACGTCAGCACAAGGCACCACAGAGGTGTGCGATGCTATGAGTCACCTGGCGCTGAAGTAAGGTGATCTGAAAAGTCCATTCAAAAGAACTGGTCTTGCAGCGAAGACATCTGGTCATTCTGGACATCCAAAAATGCGTTTGCCTTAGTGGAACCAACTTCAAACCTCAAGAGGACTAGGAAATTGAAAGTGACTACTGTATTGACTCTGGTAACACAGAGTTAGCCACAGTGGCCTTACTCCTTTATGAAGATTTGTCTTTTCTTGTTTCATCTTTCTTCTTTCAGAAGTCATATTGTTAATGGAATTTTGACACATCAAAATAAAAGACAGAAGATGCTGTAATTTGTGCAAATTTAGGGCTATAGTTTTCATTTTGAAAAGTGTTCTGTAGCCTATGTATTAATGTAGTTTAAACAGTCAACTTTTTTAATTTATAGGGCAAAGTACAAAATTTGATCAAAGAATTGCTGAAAATATTGATGGACGTGTTATATTTCATGTTTAATAAAATATATCCGTAAGAATGTTTCGCATTAGATTTTTCAGTGTAAAATATGAGATATTTAGTAACAAAATCCTCCTCTTGCACATAAAATATTTTGAAGGCAATAATCTAAAGGAAAATTTTCACAAATTGATATTAATTATATATGCAGTAAATCTGGTTATAAAGGCATGCTAAATAGTATAAAATATTTCCAGTATAGCAATGATGCAGTTTATATAGATCGCAAAGTTTACTCTTCACATGTATGTACATACATATATATACACTATACATATATATTACATATTTACAGTTTCTTTAGTGTTTTTTCCTGAATTTTGAAGGACTAAGGCATATAAAATTGGGTGTCATGTTCTAGGGTTCAGTGCTAAAGTGGGCGACTACATTCCGTAAATAAGGGAGACTGAGGCTCCAAAAACGGGATTTACAACGGACGGCTTGATGAGCAAGGAAGAGTGCTGCCAGATGATGGGAAGTATCTAAGAGATGCCCAACTCAGGGGTAGTCCCATGGAGGCATTTCTGTCAACAAGACATAAGTCTGAAGGAAGAAGGTAGCAGCATCTGTCTTCTGCACAACAGACTGATGAGACTGCTTACCTAGGTTTATACGGCTTGAGGTCAGTCCTCTTCTCAACCTGAAGGGGATTCAGAATGCTGAGTGAGTACTTGGAGGCAACATACTGCAAAAACATCGCACATCTTCATTCAGATAGACTAGACCTTAAACAGAGTATTCATATTTGAACTTGGCATTTAGCTGATGAGCATTACCTCCCTGAGGGATCATTTTGCTATCATTTCCATTGTGTTTCACCCGATGAAGGAATACAGCAGAGCTGTTGCCTGGCAGCTGCCCCTCACAAAAAAAAAATGACCCTGGTGGTGCTGCACCCACACAGAATCACAGAATGGCTGAGGTTGGAAGGGACCCTGGAGGTCATCTGGTCCAACCCCCCTGATCAAGCAGGGCCACCTAGAGCTGGTTGCCCAGGACCATGTTCAGACAGCTTTTTAATATCTCCAAGGATGGAGACT
>VUYV01000172.1:770265-785738 GCA_008711295.1 Anarhynchus alexandrinus
AAAAAAAAAAAAAAAAAAAGTGTTTTCTGCTGTTCAGACTGAACCTCCTGTGTTTCTGTCAGTGCCCATTTGCCTCTGGTCCTGTCACTGGGCACCACGGAAAAGAGCCTGGCTCTGTCCTCGTTAACATCTTCCATTCAGGTATGTATACACGCTGATGAGATCCCCCCTGAGCCCACTCTTCCCCAGGCTGAACAGTCCCAGCTCTCTCAGCCTTTCCTCACATGAGGGATAGTCCAGTCCCTTCATCATCTACGTGGCCCTTCACTGGATTCTCTCCAGTATGCCCATGTCTCTCTTGTGCTGGGGGGCCCCAAATCAGACACAGTACTCCAAGTGTAGCCTCAGCAGTGCTGATCATCTGCCTCAACGTGCTGGCAACACTACATTGCAGCAAAAAGAAGGCTGGCTGATTTCGGTGGGTCAATAGTTAAATGTTAGTTTGTTTCATATATATCTGGCACCTTTAAATTGTGAGAAAAGTTTTTAAAATAATCAATTCCGTAGTTGAGTTTTTTCAGAGATCTTCATATCACCTGATAATGTTAAAAATTTTATATTTCATTATTATACATCGACTTTATTGCCTAAGAAAATGGGACAAAACCAGAAAAAGTTGTCACTATATTTACAGCCCGCTAGATGATACAACTTCCTTCTTTGCCATTTAGACTATATCCAATATAATATGGTGTCGTGTCACACAACAAACGGATTTTTTTCAAATTAGTAGGCAAAAAAGTTTGGTTATACACATATTTACTTAGTCCTACGCCCATTTTTAAGAGAATTGTTTTCTCTAATCTGCAAGTATATTTTCACAGAAATTAAGTCCTTTCTTTGGGAAAATTCTTGGCTGAAGCAATATATTGTCCCTCGACAATTTTAATTAATTAGGAAAAAAAAAAAAGCTATGCCACAGTCAAACAACATACCAACACAGTGACGCCAGCTCTTGTTGCTTTGTAAATGCACATCACAAAACAGTCTAACTGCAGAGTAGCAGACAATAGCTTCAGTATTCTGTATTAAACAATTAAAGAGTTTCTGTAATGTCATTTGTACCATTTGTACTGTGGTTTGGAAATATTGTATGTAATTTCCTAGCATGTTAATTGTTTTTAGAAATAGCTCGGTGAAATTTCTAAACAACATATTTGAAACTTTTTTTTTTAACAAAAGTATTGGATTCACGAAGACAGTCTGAAATAATATAGAATGAATTTAAGCAAATTGATTAGAATCAGTATTTATCTGAAAAGCCCAAGATAAGGAATTCTGATGCATTTGAAACAGCTGCTTAGAAGGAACAATCAATATGTTCAATACAGCGATATCTAATGGTGGAAAGTGAGAACAGCTGTCTAACAAAAGTATGAAAATCAAACACAATAAAAGAAAAACTAGAGATAAATACTTTGGTGATGTAATTATCACCATTGTGGATAAATGAGCACATTAACAGCACATACAGAAATTTTTAATATCAAGTTTCTCATTCCACTTTGCAAGTAAAGCAGGTTTTTCTTTTCTTTTTGTCTTTTTTTTTTTCTCCCTTTCTGGGAGCAGCTGCAGTTAGTGCCTGCCTGCTCAGGTATGATACTTCTTCCAAAACTTGGAAAGAGCAACAAAGACCATGAACATCTTGTGTATCAAGATGTATTTTAAGTCTGCCTATGTGACTTCACCCTGTCCTAATCCGATAATGGCATCACAGCCGTATTTAGCAGGAGCAAGAGGAGGTTTGGGTATGTACAACCATCCCCCATCTCTTCTTAAGGAGCTCTTACAGTGCAATCTGTTGTTTAGAACCTTACTTAAGATTTCAGTTCTAGTCCAAGTACTGAATGTATCACTGTGGCACCATGAAGCCATCTTCACTACTGCAGGTCTTTCTCTTTTGTTGTAAATTGAATCTTCGGAGGCCCTAATTTCACCCAGGTGAATTCAGGGTTTTACACTGCTGACCCCTAATTCCTCTTCCTCATCGTTAGTATGCTTCTAGAGACCATCTCTAGATGGTCATCCTGAAGGAAACATCAGGATGTCTCTCATCAGCCTCTATCCTGGAGTTTAGTGTAAGACTTGAACATTCAGTGAACAGGATGCATTTAAAAAAAGGCAAGTTCTGTAATTCCAATTTTCTAGTTCTGCGGGGTGCTTATAAATAGAAGAAGGTATCCCATGTGCATCTGCTCTTGCACATCACAGCCTGAATCTAAATTCCTATGTTCCTCCCTCACTCAAGAAAAAGAGGCTGTGATATTTTTAAGACAGTTTGATGAACTGATCCAACAGGCATCAATTCTCCATGAAGAGGCTTATTTACTGCAGCTGGTTCTTAAATCATCCCTCTCTTGTCTTGCCCTCCACCCCTCCCATTTAAGGTAGACTTCCCTTTACCTCTTTCCACTACCTGTAAATCCTACAATCACACCTATTCAGAGAGAGCTGTCCATCTTAGTGGCAGTAAATTATCACAGAAGGAACTTTTTAAGCTCATCTCTCTGATGTGGTATGGACACTGTTCTAGCCTATGCAGTAAGTACTGAAGCAGGACAAACTTAAGGTAATACAAGAAAACCATGTATATTTTTTCTACATACTAAAGGTCTCCATAAAAAAGTCTGAACTAATGCTGAGAGTAGGAAAAAAAAAAAATCTGTATAATAATTCTGTAACCAGAAACTCACACCATGGGTACAAAAAGAAGCCACCCATCCATCCAAGTGTGCTTTACACCTCATATAAAATGGTAAATTTGTGTAAGTGATTTTTATGTAAACTTTTTAAAAAAAAAAAGTTTTAGGTATCCTTTCTCCCAGCTAAATTGCACACCTTTGCCTTGATTTAGTACCTTACATGCTAATATATTGCCATTTAATGTGCAGTATCTCACCTGGCCTCTACATTCAGCTCCAGAAGAACACATGCCATCTGCAGAGGGCTATCAATCAGATGGGAAACACGATGCTGTTGCATCCGTCGCTCTCTGTGGATGCCTCAAGTAACCTATGGCATCTGAAATAGCACTGGTTATCTGCATTCAGGTAACCAAATTGAGCCCTTATTACTGTTTAGTCACAGCTAAGCAATTCAGTTGCTTAACTGCATCTAATGCACTTTAGAATTGCCAAAGATATTTCAGTTGCCACTCCAGAAGGCAACAAGTCTTCCACAGGTCCTGTGTCACTTCTGCTATCCCCGCACAGGTATGCCAATGTCATGGGGTGGATAGTTACCTACTCAAGCTTAATTAGCTAATCAATCACATGCTCTGTTGTAACTCAGAAGAACCGTAACTGTTCAAAATTCTCTCTTCCAAGCTATTTTACGAGAAGGGAGAATTCTCCTGCTTCAAGAGAAGTAATATTTTCTGACAAAAGGTTTGGATGCCATAGGATGCCCAGCCAGACACGTGAGCTACAAAAAGGCACGTAGGGCTGCTGCTGAGAATGGTCTCCCCATTTCTACTTACACTCTATGCCGATTCTATTGGCTTTGTTTGATTCCTACTCGTCTTTTTGAAAACATATCTTCTTAAACGACGTGTCTTTTCAGAGCACACTGCACTTCAGCAGGTTGTGCCAAGACTTACATCCGCAGAAATTTTGATGCTCGTTTTTCTGAAGCGATTTGCAAAAGCTCAGGAATGAACTAACCAAGTTTGTTATTAATGTCACACACCAGTAGCAGTAAGAGGTTAAGCTGCTTTCATGAAGTGTGTGCGAGGAACTTCTATATTAAAGGAACTTCTCTGGAAAGCAATTGTACTGCTTACACTAAATGAGTCTCTGTGTAAATAATTCCTACAAAGGATTCAATCTAGACAGAAGAAACAAGCTGTATAGAAAAAGATTCTCCACAGTGATTACGCCATCCTGCAATTAAATATGTTTACAATGTGTCTTGTACTCAGATCTTCTAATGAGCTCCATACTGCATCAATGTGATTTGAATCCAGGACTCTCCAAGTCAGTAAGCCTTTATTTTGCATCTCTATTCCTAGAAAATCACAACCACCTTCTCTGCTCAAATCTCTCCTCAGAAATAAAGAACGTTAAAGCTTCACTAAGCCTATGCATTAAGCTTCACTGCTGCTTTTTTCCTCCACCTTAGTCTTGTCATAGAATCATAGAATGGTTTAGGTTGGAAAGGACCTTGAAGATCATTGAGTTCCAACCCCCCTGCCATAGGCAGGGACACCTCCCACTAGACCAGGTTGCCCAAGGCCACGTCCAGCCTGGCCTTGAACACCTCCAGGGATGGGGCCTCAACAACCTCTCTGGGCAACCTGTTCCAGTGCCTTACACCCTTAAAGTGAAAAACTTCTTCCTAATGTTCAATCTAAATCTGCCCTCTTCCAGTTTGAAGTCATTCCCCTTCATCCTATCACCACATGCCCTAGTCAAAAGTCCTTCCCCAGCTCTCCTGTAGGCCCCCTTTAGGTACTGGAAGGCCGCAATAAGATCTCCCCGGAGCCTTCTCTTCTCCAGGCTGAACAGCCCCAACTCTTTCAGCCTCTCCTCATAGGAGAGGTGCTCCAGCCCTCGGATCATCCTCGTGGCTCTCCTCTGGACACGCTCCAGCAGTCTTGTCCTACCAAGACTCTCAAGAAAAATATGCACCCAAAATAGAAAGCGTGTATGTCTCCTTGCAGAAGAGCCGTACACAGAATTGGTGGCATCCCATTGCACCATGGCAACAGTCACACAGGTGAGAGAACAAGATGAAGATCTCATTAAAAATATCATAAGTGGCCATTTGGGGGGGTGTCTAAATCTAGATTTTAGGATAGAAATAAGAACATGGGGAGGAAGAGAAGTAATATAAAGACATTGGCTAGAAGTATTGTTCATGTGCTAGAAAACCAACAGAATAAAGAATAAAAAGTGTTCAGTGCTGAA
This sequence comes from Anarhynchus alexandrinus, assembly GCA_008711295.1. NCBI lineage: Eukaryota > Metazoa > Chordata > Aves > Charadriiformes > Charadriidae > Anarhynchus > Anarhynchus alexandrinus. The sequence continues at coordinate 775,173 of VUYV01000172.1, forward strand.
TATTATCATTCCCAATAATAAGATTCCCACTAATTGTAATGACAGCAGAGGTGAATTGGGCATTTTTGAAGAATCACACTCTCGATAACGTGATACGTGTACAAATAGTTATAGGGCTATGCTATTAATTACTGGCAAGAACAGTAGAAAGGGGAGTCTAGAAATATCACCATCTTTTTCTAACTACACTCTAAATCTCTACATAAATGTGATAAACAGCATTCTTCACACACTAGCAAATTTGCACCTTGGAATGGAAATAACTCAGTATCTATCATGTAGTGCTAATGTGGGAAAATTAGACTTATGTACTTGACAGTGGTACTTTCTTCTAGCTAACAGGATAAAATTGTTTCAGATGCCAATAACACATGGTGAGTTCCCATCATGTATTTGTCAGCAAATCCAACTAATTAGGGACTAATTACTCATTGTAGCAGCACAGTAATATCAAGTTCTGATAAACTGTCATCTTTGTAGCTGTGAAGATTCTGCAATTAAGCCTTATTTTGTTTTCTCAAACGATTGCAATGACTAAAGGGAGAGCTGGAAAAAAACCTGACAGGATTCTGCCATCTCCGTAAAAAGGTCCTTTCATTCACCCACGCCAAAGCAAGATTTATCCCTAAAGTTTCATTTTGCCCTACTTAAAATACAACATAAAATAGTTCAACTCTCTACCAAGAGAGATTACATCACTATCTAACAGTTTACCCCAGTCACAGCATCCTGCCGTTTCTTTGGCATGGCTCTGCCCTGTCCCATCCCACCCCACATCCCTGCTGACACAGTGACACAGTCTCTCATGTTACACTTAATGTGTGCTTTCTGGGATGGGACTTTTAGGGGAATTTCATGCTCTGCTTATAGGACGCATAGCACAGAGGAAGTCCTGCTCCATTATTAGGTTCCTGCAAACTGAGATCTACAAATAACCACATAAGGCCCTCCTGTGCTAAACTCAAAATATGATGCAGTGTTACTCCAAGAATATATTAAGCAAATAAGACAGGTGCAAAATACGCAGCAGCGTTAGCGGTATGATTAAGGCAAATGCCAGATTGATTGTGGATTTTAATTCAAAGTGACTTGATTCAAAGAGGGAATGATCTAATCTCGGAAAAGAGGGATGCGGAGATTTCTCAGTTCTCCTTGGTAATGAAATGCTCAGAACTGACCAAAGTGAAATAGTTATAGGCAATATCCACACGTGTGATACTCATCTAGTCAAGTTCTGCCTTTGTGCATCTCGCACATTTTTACTTGATTCCTCCATGCAAACATTGAGAACATCTTTCAGCCTCATCCTTGCAGATATTAGGAAAACACATACTCTACACTTCTCAAGAGAACAGTACCCCTGTAATTTACATACAATAGCATGTGCGTCAGAAGGCAAACACTTCCTGCATCTTCACAAAGTCCCCTGAGCAAAAGGTTTAGAAATTGTAAAACATATTCATAAAGGATTAACACTTTGCTTTCACACAGTTATATATAGTTGCAGTGCCATCTTGTGCAATGCTACCCAGTAACTCAGAAGAAATCACAGCTGGTTAAAGTTTCTAAAACTTCTGCTAACAATTTTTGCCTTCTGTTGGTAAACTACACACAGACATGGTCACCTACAAATAATTACCTTTATTTTTTTTTCCTTTTAATTTAATTCCATGTCAATAACTTGTGGCTGGACTGCAATAATAAAGGACCTTTGCCCTAGCCCTGCTGATGGTACTCAGGTTTTGGCTTCACAGCATGTGACATACCCACGAAGTGCTGCATGAGCTTTTTCATCCTGTTCAGTTTTATCAATAGTCTGGCCACTAACTTAAAACTTGGAGAAAACAGAAACAAACAGGTGGGGGTTTTTTGCAGCTATAGTCATCACCTGATTACTGCATTCTTATCCCATAAGTCTACAAGACCTAAGAGAACTGATAACAGCTGACTCAACCATACTTTTTTTGGTCCTAAAACTGTTTGACTCTTCAAGCTGGAAGCACAAGAAAAGAAGAGATACCACTGTAAACCTGAAGACTTGACTTAGACATCCAATTTGCAGAAGACAGTTTTTCAGTGAGTTTCACCGGAAAATGGCTACCAACCAAGGGAGTTGGTAAAGCTGGGGGCGGGGAGGAGGAGGGGGAAGAGAACAAAAGTTTGGGGGAAAAAAATGTGAATGAAATATTCTGGCTTGTACCCCATGATAAGAGTTTAACTTGAAACAAAAGTTTTTTAGGATAAGGACTGTATCCTTTGGGAAAAAGTCGCTCAGAGTAAAATCATCATCCTGTCAGGATGAAATTCTTTGATTCTACCTGTTCTAAGCTTATCTAGAATTAATCAATCTAAGCTCTAAACTATCCAGATCATGTTATTCTAAATGAATATACAAATTTGTTGTTTTTTTCTAAAAGTGCTATTTGCGTAAAAGACTGCGCTAAAATATTTTTTAAAACATGACTAAATGATGAATGAACATAAATGTGTAATGGTAAAAGTTATTTACATCGTCAATGAATTCCCTTAATCCAGCCCTACAGAGCCAAGAAATGCTAGCAATCACCTAGAATTATGTCCATTCATAAAGCCACGAGACATAACACAGTAACATTCAAACTCCTTAGGTGCTTAAGAGTAGGAGAAATGACATTTGGGTTATGCAAGCTGAATGAAGCATGATCATACTGTTGCAATACAAAAGTCGTAAGATAATGATTTTTATTTTGTTGATGTGTGGAAAGTGGTTTGTTTGGGGTTGGTTTTTTTTGCTGTTTAGCTTTTTGGGACAGAAAAGCAGGTCATTTTGCATCATCTTTGGGCACACAAATACAATCTGAAGCTCCCTGGAAAACTGTCACACGACATGCAGTGACAGCTCTTCCCTTTTGTTGCTGGAACCAAAATATGTGCATCAATGTTACTCTATACTCTGAGACCAGGAACACTCTGAGAAAGATTGACACCAGACATTTAGGTCATTTTCTGTCTGGCTTGTAGGAGGTGCTCAGTCAGGTGCCAGCTCTCAGGTACTGCGCTGTGACTCACTCCTATGTTGACAGAGGCACCTGAGCTCCACTATAGGATGTGAAAGTTTACATCGACTCCTCTGCCCTACACATCCTACCATAGGGGATGAATATGTCAGCCTTCCAGGTCATGCTTCAGCTTCCTTCAGTGGCAAAAGAGCGTACCCAGAGAGTTGCTCTGATGCACCATTTTTGCAAATAGGAGCCTAAATTTCTATTCCAAACTTAAAAGCACCTCAACTAAACTGAACCTTGTCCAAAATTTTCCCAGGACCAGGATCCTCAGGGAATGCTGACCTTAAAGGACCAAACTCTTTAAGAAATAGAGATTTTTTTATAAATAAATGGTCCAGATGGATTGCTAGAATATTCTATGCTTTGTAATCATGAAATAAAAACGGAAAAATCTCACCAAAAGGACACTAACAAGAATGCCAAACACTTTGTTTCTTCATTTTAAAAACATGTAGTACTTACCTATTTGTCTGAAAGTCTTGGGGAACAGCTGGATTAATTTAATCAGACCAGTGAAAATCTTTTGGGAAATATGGATGCTGCTAAGGAAACGAACAGAACCTGGAAAGAAAACCCAAAATTAAGTGACCGAAAAATATGCTAAAGTTTCTTTTCTGTTGATGCATTGCCCTTTGCTTCAGAGATTGAAGGATGAAATGCATTCCCAACATACATTATTAGCAGATCAAATTTAGTTTCTGCTATTACTTTCAAAGGATTTGGTGAATAGACGGTAGCATTAGTATTATCAAATCCTTCACTCAGACCTAGGACTCAAAGATTAACAGCTGCAGATTTTATAACATTTCTAATTCAGGGATAAATCGTATTTTCTTGAATTGGATGGGTAGGTAATATCCTAAAGTTATTTAATTCTTAGGAACCATTGACTTTACAGAACAGACTAAGAACTCATGACCATGAAAAATTGCTAATCGGATGAAATTAGATGAAAAAAATATCCCTAATGAGAAAAACAGGATAAGAATCCCATCTCCAAGGATGGACAGAGCTTTGAATCACACAGACGGGGCTGCTGTGAGGCAGTAGTACTGTTTGTTTTTATTATACAATCTCATCTGCTTTCATTACACCAAATCATTTTGGCATGATGGCACAGCTTCCACAAAAGCATACCTCTACCATTTACCTGGTGATTAGGGCACATTCGGGGAGAATGTGGTCAGAAAAGGGAAGAAAGAACTGAAGGAGGGAATTTTGTATGGGAGCAGACAGAATAATGGAATGCAGCTAATTTTTAAATAAGAAAGCACAACTCCTATCTCTCGTTCTGAAAGGCAGCAAGCCTGTTTTCAGGGGAAGGATCCAAGTAACATACCCTGAACAGACAAGCACCTCTCCTGTAGTCTTAGGCAAGGTACCAAATGTAAGCTACATTTCTGTGTTCCACCTTTGTGCGAGGCTTCACATTTCATATACAGTTATGCAGTCTCATTTGAGATACCTAATTTTTCACCAGAGGGGGGAATTTCAGCACCCACATCTTGAATTCCACTCTGGGTGCATTTAGGGGTGACGTTCTTGCCATTTAAAAATCCTTTCTTAGCTATGTCCCTAAAGAAGTGCATATTCTTCATTTTATAAATTACATATGCTCTTCTTTCCATTTCACCCACCTATGCTTGTAGCTCTCGTGTTACATCATACCAACTTGATGTTAAGAATAAGTAGTCCAATTAAAAACTGGTCCATATCCTTACATTTGGAAGTACAGCATGTGACATTAATAAAATACAGTCAATTATGTCAACATTTCTCAGCGAAGGAAGAATAAATAGATTAATGGTAGAATATTGCATATATATCTACAATTATATATATATAAATATTGTAGTAACATGAACATGTTAATTATTAACATGAACATAACAAGCCATTGAAGTTAGCAGTTACTGTTGCGACCACTATTGAAACCACCATTGAAAGAACCCACCAAAACTAACATTCAGAGGAGACACGTCACTTTGATCTTTTGGAAGAGCAAAGAGATTACTGACTGGAATCAGATCCCTGTCTATGTGTTAGGTTTATACGTAACTGGAGAAGACAATCTCCTTTAAAATTAACTTCCACTGCTCCATTTCTTTACTCATACTGCTTTATTTTCCTGGAATTAAAAAAAGGGGAAGGGGAAAAAAAAAAAAACACCAACAAAAAAAACTTTGTTCACAATCATTATTTCATTCTTTTATCTGCCACTTATCTTTTCATGTAAGTATCCCTGTCCAGTTCAGATCACCAATGCAACACTGTTCTGCCATCTCTTCTCCAAACCACAAAACTTCAGGCTGTGAGAAACAGCAATGTAATAAGATATAGGAATAAGGATAAATCAAGTAATTCACTGCTTGAAATTTCTATTTTTCTTAATTATTCCTTTTCCATAATTACGCTCAGTCTTCCATTTCAGCCCTTACCTCATCCCCATTTCAATTTCCCAATCCGTCTAGCATTGCTTCTGTTTTATTTATACCCTTCTTTCTCTTTTCTGTGGTGTACCCTCTCTTCTCTTGCAGACAAAAATAAACACATACACCTAAACAAGTTTAAAAATCATTTTCTTACTACTGCTGCTACCCAGAGTACCTTTCTCTGGGCTTTCTGTATTTTCCATTGCCTTTTCCATTTCTGTCCTTTTACCTTTAACCTGTGTTCCCAAGTCTGACTGTAGCCTTGCTTCCCTCCCCCCGCCATCACCTTTTTCACATGATCTGTTACAATAGTTTAGTTATAGTAGTTTGGTTTTGATCCCAAGCACTAGTCACAAATATCTTTGTGGCAGATCGGGCTCTCCATTGAAGGAACTTCATGCCAGCATCTAATTGTGAGCTACAGTAAAAGATGAGCTAAACTAAGCCTCATTTTCATATTTTCTACCCATTCATTTAGTGTATTTGCTCAAGGTTACTCCATGTTTGAGCAATATGTAATAAACAACGCCTATCTTGTCTGTACGGGCAGGAAGAGGGAAAAAGCACGCCTTCCCTTGGGCAAAAAGTTAAATGGTATTAGGCATCTTCAAGAGGTATCAATACATATTTTGCTATCACTAACACCTAGCAATAAGATTAAACCACCCTAGAGTCTTCCACCTTTCTCACTTTGGCCACTGTTCACCCGCATCTTAGAACACTGTCTGTGATTGCACTTGTCCCCAGTCAAACAATCACAAAACCAGGAGTTTTCTACAGCCACGCCTTCTTCATTCTTTCACTCACACTGCAGAGGGATGAGCAACACAAACCTAAATCAGCTTTCATTTGACCACAGGAGACACAGATTTTTTTTTTTCCAAGCCTAGACCATGCTCTTCTACCATCTGAGGCACTCAAGCAACCAGTTAAGCAACAGCTCAGTGAGCAACCAGCCAGGCCACAAAGTGTCCTCAGAAAATGTCATCTCCAGGGTTAATTTCAGCTAATGCTCTCTTGGTCATGAAGTACCACTGAAACTGTCATAGGCAAAAGCTGCTTACCACATGACAGTTTAAGAACAGATTCCTTTCAATTTAGGCATAAAATAGCAAGTTCAAATATTCCACACTCAAACAGCAACAGTTGTCAGGCCCTCCACGTGCACTAGATTGGATCACGGCACAGAAGGATATAAATCCACATTCTTCAGATCATAAATCAGTCAAACTGGCTGACTGACTGCAGACAGGCCGCCCGTAGCACTGGGTTTTTCTCCAGCTGCCCATTACAAGATTCCCCTGGTGCATTCAGCACTGTGAGAACCAAGATACAGGTCTGATTCGGCTGGATTTTCTTGTGTTATGTTTCAAAATGTTGAATACGGATACCCCATGACGTTAAAAAATACGCAGTTCCAATGTTCTGATCCTATACAACCCTTCCCTTGACAGATCAATACATTTCTCAGCAAGTATTTAATTTCTGAAATATTAAAAAAAAATAAAAAAATAATTCCATTCATTTGAAAATAGCTTGCCCAAGCACACATTTAAGGCAGACAAACTCATTTGACTTCATGCTAATTCTTGTATCTATGTTAAAAAATAAAAAATAAAAAAAACAACAAAACCACAAAGCTTATGGGGTTTTTTTTGCTTTAAAATGAGGGGAAAACCCTATAAGAAGGCCAGATCTGGGGTACAAGATAACACAGACAATTTCCAACATAAATGCTAGTTATTAGGTGTCATGTAGAGTCAGGAGTTGCCATGGAATCCATTTGCTTCTAAACCAGCTCCTCCTGCTGGAATACTTTCTCATTATTATTTCTTTCAGTAGCACAAAAGGAGCTGGCTATAGAAGAAATGTTATTTTAGGGTAAAGTTTCTACTATGTCTGCAATCAGACATGAAATTAAAATCTAAATTTAAAGCTATCTTTCTGTTCAAATGTAAAGCTACATTACTGTGGTCAGAAGAACAAAATCATTGTAGACTTTTTATAGATTCAGTAAAGCAGAGAAAACAAATTATAGCTAAAGTCATCCTTTCGGCTGTCTTCCCATGACTGAAAATAAATGTCATATCTGATGTCTACTGTTTACATTTTCACTACATTATTCTCCCATTACGCTTAACTTTTAACATTTTCATACTAGTTATTCCATGCAACAGCAGCCTCGTTACCAGCCTAATTACTGACGTCCTGGTATACAGAACAGTGTGTGCATGCTGGACACTGGGTTTATTAGGCCAATGAACTCACTTGTTGTGATGTCAGTTTCAATAGACAGATTTTAGAAGAAAAAATGCGATCATGCCTTCAAACTCTTGACACGCCGATTATTGGGTTCCAATTCTTTTGTATACAATGTACTGCAGTAAGACTGGAGGACAATACTGGAAAGTAACCAGCAATATTAGAAAACTATGTCAGTGATTTGCAGCTTGGCATGTTAATACTTATTATTAATATTATTGTTTATTATAGACATTGACTAGCATTGCATCTGGAAGCCCTAAACAGAAATAGGATCCTATTGTGATCAACACTGTATGGAGATAAACACAGCCCTTGCCTCCAAGAGCTTGTATTGTATGGTCCCAGCCTTGTAAACCGATCTGGGTAGATAGATTCTTGTGCCCCCGCGGAGCCCCCCAGCCCTCCAAGGCGGTCAGAGCTTCCTGCCTAACCCTCCTATGTGGAGAAGTGGCAAGCAAGCTTTGGGACCAGGGAGCCTGCGCCATTCTAATCCGTTCCTCTCCCACCATTTAGCAGTTGAACTATGCCCAAGATTAGGCAAGTCCACCATCTTACTGAACTTTATTTACATGTCTCAAACTCAAAAGTTTTGCTCCTGCCAGGAAATCAGAGGAAGCTCTGTGCCATGCAACACCCTTCTCTCTCCAGTCCTGTGTTTTCCAAGGTTCCGTAGCTGCAGGTAGGCTGCTGCACCCATGGGGAGGTCTGCAGTACCTCTCAGGAAGCAACAGAGTGAAACAGCTTCTGGGGCAGGCACTACCCTTGGAAAAGCAAAAGAGCACAGATGAGCAGGCTAGGGACAGAGAATCCTTTGCCCTGGAAGGAAACCAGAAGGGTCACCGGAGCCCTGCGATGAACAGAAGCAGCCCACCACCAGTAAACAACAAGGACTGGCCTGTGGGGACAGGACAGGGAGCCACAAGCCAGGTGTAACTGGCAGGGTGGCAGAGCAGAGACCTCACCAGCCAGGGCCCACCCCGCACTACCTGAGTGAGCAGAGCAGGGTAGGCACGGGGACGGCAGCCAGGCTCAGGCAAGAGCCCAGGTCATCAGGCAAGTCCATAGCAGCGAGGCAGGTCCAGGGTCAAGCCACGAAGTCAGTCTGTGGGTCAGGGTCCAGATCAACAGGGTCCCTAGCCAAGTACAGGCACAGCTGCAGTACTGCTGGAGCCAAGAACCTCTACAGTCTGGCTCAGGCAAGCACTGAAGGCAGAGGGTGTGTGTGAAGCTGCCAGGTGAGGATGATCAGGGCAATTAAGGCTCATTAGTGCACTCGGGGACCTGACACCCACACTCTTCTCCTCTCTTGCCAGTATGGCTGCTCTGACAAGTGGCTGGGTTATGTCAGGCACCAGGAGCATTTTGTGCTGAAGCCAAAATTAAAACCATACTCCAGTCCATCCTAAGGTTTTTGGCATGTTTCAAAAATGTGGCATTAACACCACCAAGCTATTGCCAGGCCAAAGAAATGACAATTCCTTGTTCATCTACCAGCTAAATCTGAGAGGAATTACACAGGGCAAGCAAGCCCTGGAGCTCCCTCCCTCCAGTTGCAAGTAGTGGACACTCCTCAGGAGAGGCACTGCGGGGAAACTGTCCCTGTAATAGGCTCTAGCTTCAGCTGGTTCCACCCAGCCGTCGCATTATGTAAACGGAGTCCCACCATCAGTGAATAATAGTCAGAATTCAGGGCTTAGACAAAACATTTCAACAGTGAGGCAAAAACCTAAATAAAAAAATATTAATCGTGGGCATACGCCAAGCCTTGGGAAACACCCCAACCCCTCGGCAACAGATTTAGCATAGTCTGAAATAGGTTAAAACTTATTTAGGATTTAGGCTTACAAGTATGGGGCTGTTTCCCTGTGCCCCCTTCCAATGTAAGCAATTGATCCCACAGTGTTTTCCTTGGAGACAGCATCTCCTCTCCATCACTTCTGAAGAAAACAGTTACAAACTCAGTTCGTACTGCAGTTGCAATCAGGCATCTATTCACCACGTGGGGAACACAGAGGAGAGTAGCGACAGGCTTGCAGAGCGCCCAAATAATTCAGAAACTCTTAAACAACAGAAGGGTTGCTCCCAGCTTAGCGCGCAACGCTCATAAATGTAATTAGATGCGTAACCACAAACAGGTACGAGACTAAAACAAGAACAGCTCCTATTAAAATCCACACAGGGAATGCTTCCCACCTTGCCTTACAACAAAACAAGCATCCCGATGGTTATGAGACACACCAAGTGCAACAGGCACCAGCTCCGGAGCTGCCAGACAGCCTCACACCCTGCGTCCCTCCTTTTTGGTCTGATCCAGCCTACTCTCCGAGGTGATGGGAGGCCGAAGGCAGAGTTTCACTGCAGCAGAGAGGGGTGGTTCCTCTGGCTATTGATTTCATCTGAAACGGCGTGTATTATTTCGAAGCAAAGTGTGTCCTCGAGACGGGTTAAGCTGCTTTCCTCCACTGCAACAAAGCAGTGATACAAGTCTATTTGTGACCTCTTAATTATCAGGTTGATACTAAGAACAGGCGGTGGAACAGATCCCACTATTTTAAGCATTATTCTTTGGGGTGCTGAAATTTAAACAGGCTTCTGCTGACAGATTTTCCCCCGACTAATGAAATAACTTCTTTGCTAATGAAAGCCAGGCCTTGGGAAAAGGAGATTTCGGCGATAGCGAGGGGGCTGGAGGAAGGCTGACGCAGCTCCCGCTCCACCAGCGTACATGAGTTAAGCGCCCATCTCACGCCGTACCTGAGGGCCTGGAGGAGACCACCCCCCCCCCCCCCCCCCCCCCCCCCCCCCGCGCGGCCCCCCCCCGGCCC